>SNQJ01S0079898.1:14782-35248 GCA_010110895.2 Picea sitchensis
AGATCCTTCTAGAAGCGGAAGCTTCTATTAGGTCTTCTTACATCCGCCTTATTCTATTTTATTGAAAGGTCTTATTAATATTGACCTTTATTACATCCGAATACATTGATCTACCTATGTGCGGGTTAGGACCTTAACAGAGGGATCTCTCTTATAACTCAGACACAAAAATATTGGGTATTAGATAGACACAATGGGTATATCTTTAGTTAATGTTTTTCAAAATATGGTGTTAGGGTCGAGAGAAACACCCATTGGGAATGAAGTCATAATGAATCATCGAGGGTTTCAAACTGGTTAATATGAACAAATTCACATCAAAGTCTAGGTAGATAGAAATCTATTATTTATCAAAGCTATTGTAGTATGGTGGTGAGAAGAAAGAAACACATCAATTATAACATAGCACCTGTTAGTGGATGAATTTTGTTACAATATCAGAAGATTAATGTAGGAAGTTGAATGTGAGATAAAGAGAATCAACGATGAATTTTGTATCTATAATATTTCATTCAAAATAGAAGAATAAATATCATGGTTAACAAAATGAAAAGCATTCACAAGGAAAAACAAACACAAGAATCTCTTAGGAAAATATGCAAGTCCTTCATCTTGAAAGCTTTCATTAATATCAAAAAACAAATACAGTGGCCAAATAGTTTTTTTTCTCAAATCCTGAACCCTTTCACCCTTGTTTCTTTCATCATATATAGGATTACATTACATGCTAGCTCAAGAGGGTATAAATAATTAGGGTTTCTATTTTTAGAAGGAGTTACAATAGATTAGTAACTAATTGCACCAGACTCCTATATTTTAGGATTTAACTTGTTAACTAACTAATACATACAAATCTCAAAAAAATACACTATCTGAGAAAAACATAAATAATTCTTCAAGTATTCATGGCAATTTATCATGCTCCATTCAGCTGGCAGTTGAGTAACCTTGATTTGTGTTGACTGTACCATTTCCCAGCGAAACTGCTACTATAGGAAATTTTGTAGCGTCCCTGTAATTTGTTGTGAAATATATGCTTTCTTATTGTCTTCCTTTGAAACCTGATTTTTACTATGTGTAGTCTTTATGATGGTGTTAGCCTTTGCATTTGATGAAATTAGACCATACCATAATTTCTCCATATCAAAAAAATTGATCTGAATGAAGGATTTCAAATCCTAGTTTCAAGCATGGATATTAGGGTCTTTCTTTAAATTGGTAGCTTGTTTGCCCAAATGTTCTATCCTTCACCCACTATGTCAAAAAAATGCTCTGCATTCTTTTGGGATTAAATTGACCCAATTAAACCAAACCCAATTCATAAATGTATGGAACCAAATGACTTGTCATAGAACATGAACCCTAGGACCTTGACACATGGTCTTTAAACACGAAGACATGACAACAAGAATTAACAATAAATATAACAAGATGTATGGAAATTTGTACACTTATACACATGCTAACAATACCAATCCCTGATCCTTTTTATGACGGATATCTCTTTTTCAGCCATACATGGGGTTGGTGTGCAATATATAAACTCAGATAGAGGAGACAAAAAGTGTTCATAGATCTTCTGATATTTCATCCTATATTTGTGCTCCCAGAGCGCTTTTCAATATATGGGAATGGATTCATATTATGGTTTCCATTTCCACCCCATATTTGGGTATTGGTGGGAAAAACACATGATGTCCAAGAGGTAGGAAGACATGTGGAAATTCAGGAAAGTTCTCGCCTGAGCCTCTACAACAAAAAATATGGTGTTTGTCAGGTTGGTCGACGGGATGTCATCCCAATTGAATGAAAATCCTTTGTTCGCACAGTAATAAATCAGTGGCATGTATGATAGGGAGAACTGGGAGTCATCTAGCTCCCCATATAGCCTACATATAATGGATACCATGTACTTATAATGCCTCCTTAGTATGGTCCTAGGGTACCCTCCTTTGGATCTATGTTTGAACTATTGGTATACTTTGTACCATTTGGGGAATAACTCCTTGGTTGTGTATTCAAATTCATCAAGAATTTTTATTTCCATCTTCTTAGTCCCCTTCTTGAGTTGATAGAATTTTTCTAAGTATTCGGGTTGAAACGATTCTATGGATTCATTTCTAGAGTTACAAATATATTTTTCCTTCAAATCTATGTTCTTTAGGATACAAGTAATGGAATCAACACAAGGGAACACAACAATGTGGAATGATACTATGAATATCCCAAATCTTCTAATGTTCTTGAAGATCCTCAGTTTGTCTTGGTCCTTGACATCAGTGGAGAAGTTCTTCTTTTTTAACATCTGGTATACATCTCCCCATATGTGTGCTTCCCCTTCCTTTTCTAGGAGTCCATAGGTGTCCTCATACACTTCCCCGGGGGTGTTAGGTTCATCATCAATCTGATTTCCACTTTCGTAGGTCTCAATAGTTTCCCCTTTTCTAGTCATTTTCTAGTGGGTTTGATGCCAGGGTCATGTGAGTCACACTAGTGGGTTCAATATAAGGCACGACTAAAAGGATCTGCAATTATAACAACAATTTATTATAGCAGGGAGTAGGTGGAGAAAGGTTATCGCAAATATATTGATGAGAACTATGGCTTCTAGAGAAGAAACAAACAAATTAACAAGATAAAATGGAACCCTAACCCTAGAAAGAAACCCTTACCATAGAAAGATTGAAAAAAATGTGAATTGATGGCTTACCTGGTAGTTTAGTGACACATGTCGAGAAAGTTGGTTGAGGGTGAGGGGCTTCAGGATCAGTTTGTTCCCACTCAAAATCTATTATCCTTCCTTTGGAAATCAATGAAACAATATGAGTGGGGGAGGCAAAGTGCCTATATATAGGCTTTGGAAAGTCTAAGCAATAAATGTGGTGGGTGAGGTGTCTTAAAATTTGTAAAGTTGATGTGAAGTCTGTCGATGTGCATTTCTCATTATGTTTTGCATCAAAAGACTTCGTGGGAAGTCCTCTGATACATATTAGAATACTTTCCATGAAAAGCGTCAATAGTCATCATAGGGGAAAGAAGAAACTCCTCTGATGTATCATGGAATTTAATACGAACTCCTTTGATGACTCAAGGAAGTTAACATGAACTCGTCCAATGACTGGAGGAAGTTAATAAGAACTCCTTCAATGTATCAGAGGAGTTGGAAACAACTCATGTGAACAAGGCTCATCGAAGGATTATGTTGTGAGGTTGTTTTTTTTCTATCGACTAAGTTGGAGGTAACTCCTTCTATGTACATAGGAGGAGTTAAAGTTAACTCCTCTGATGAGTTGGAGATATTACACACACCTAGAATTTTATTTTGATTTTATTTTCCTAAGTTTATTTGGCTATGTTAAAGGTCCCTTAGTTTGAGATATTATCCCCTCATTGAGAATATTCTCCCATAGATAAGGGTGCCACATACCCTCTAGTCAATTCTTAGTTACCATTCAGTTAGACTAGTTGAGTGAAGTGTTGCATGTCAACATTGGTTTTATCATCAAGTGTTGCATGCTAAACTCGGTATCATCACCAGTAATGCACACTTGAATTGGGATCATCACCAGTAAGGTGAATTCCACATGTGTGAGTGATTTTTTCCTTATTTCACTCCAGTTTGACTAGTTAAATGATGACCACATGGAAAATTAACTAGGACTGGGTGGCAATTGACTCCAGTGACTTCCAATGTGTGTCATATTTATCTAGAACACTCCTAATTCACATTATTTTACCACTATGGAAAGTTATTTGTGTGATATAGACTATATCACTTGTATTGTATCATTTATCTCATTCAGTTAATAAAAATTCTTTCATTATTTCCTCCATTTTTTGTCTTCTCTTCACACCATTTGCAAGTTGTGTACATTTGATTTTTAGCTAGATACTCTATGCAGGTATCTCACAAAATATACATGGCATCAAATCCCATAGGAAGTTATCAAGGATCATCACCAACACTCTTTTGTAGGTACAAAATATGGAACAAAGCAGTAGGAAAGATGGAATTTCCCGCATCTTCCATTCTAATGATATACAATTATTTCAAATGGAATACAAGAATTATACTCCGTCTTAGGGGTACAGGATTGTACTGGATATTCATGGACACATAAGAAAAACCCACCTCAATATTGGAAAAATCCAAGTACCTAAATTGCATGGATGATGCTCATGGTCTCGTATGCATAACTATTATCTCGACCTATGGTTTCACATCGATGCATGCAAGACACCAAATGAGATCTGGACCACCTTGGAAGGACTCTTTGGAAAGAAGGATTAAATCAGGGGCCATTTGCTCAAATTAGAACTAAACTCCTTGGATTTGAGGAACATTGACAATCTCCAATACTTCTTCACCAAATTTAAATCTCTCCTCCATGAATTGAATTATTGTGGTATCAACAAATCCAAAAAGGAAAAAAAACTAGTTCTTTCTATCATGGAAAAACTTGGACCATAATTTAGTGTATTTGTCTCCACATTTAATTCTACCAGATTCGTCGTAGGAGCAACCTAGATGATGCCTTCATTGTCACAGTTTATTGAGACTTTGAAACAAGAGAAATATAATCTCACTGATATGGGCATAGTCAAGGTCCCAAAGGCACATGCAATTGCTATGCATGATGGAAGAAACTCTCAAAATCCTAAATCCAAAAGGGAAGGCACATGAAGACCCAAAGAAGGAAGGGTACTCAAAACCCTTCAATGATTCTTCTATTTACAAAGGTGGAAAAATCAATCAAGGGAAGAAGTGTGGTTATTGCAATCATGGGAACCATATAGAATCATCCTGCATGAAGAAGCAGATTGATCAGATGGCTCAAATTCTTTAGAAACAATCTGAAGGACTTCATTCCTAAGGTTGCCAGGAAGACGTAAGAATATCGAGCCCCTAAGAAAGAAAATACTCATGCATTATTTGGTATAAATTCTTCTCATGACACTTGTATTGTAGATTAGGGTGCTTGACATCATATGGAAAACAAAAAGGATATTCTATCTTCTCTAATAGAATGCACGGGACCTCCTATCCTCATGGGGGATTACTCTCCAATCGAGGTCACCGAAAAAGGAAGAGTAGAATTAGATCATGGAATATTTGAGAACGTTTTCCATGTTCCTCAAATTTTCGTGAATATTCTCTCAGTGTACCATATTACACACAGAGGCTCGGGAAAAAAAGGTGGAATTCACACTAGACTCCATGTCTATTTTTGACATGCAAGATAACTCCAAAATTGTTGTTGGGGAGGTAAATCATAAATATAGTTTATATACTTTTACTAAGTTTATTGAACATGATTCCTCCATACTAATTATGCATGCTAATGACAGTAGTAGATTATGGCATGAGATGTTTTGTCACCTAAACTCTAGGTACATGCAACAACTTAGCAAGAAGGGTATGGTCATCGATTTACCTGATATCCAATTTTTCAAAGGTGTTAGTGAAGGATGTGTCCTTGGAAAGAATCCTCAAATGAAGTAAGAGAAAGGGAAGGCTCAATGGGCCTCGTCTCCATTGGATCTAATCCAAAGTGATCACATGGGTCCATTATCGCATCCATCCATCGATAAGGCAAGGTACATGCTTGCATTTTTGGATGATTACTCACATTATGCTTGGTATTTTTTTCTCGGACAAAATTAAGAGGTCTTAAAGCACCTAAAAGAGTTGAAAGAACTTGTTCAAACTCAATTAGGAAGAAATATCAAAGCCCTCAATATAGATAATGGGAGGGAGTATGTCAACAAAGATATTCAAAATATTTGTCTTGAGGTTGGGATACAGTTGCAACACATAGTACCATCCACTCCACAACATAATGGGGTTGTTGAGAGGAAGAACAAATATCTTAAGGAGATGGCCACTTGCATGCTACATGTAAGGTAACTTCCTTAGAATATTTGGGATGAGGAAATTAACTATTCAACTACATCCAAAACAGACCCCTTCATATATTTTTCAAGGATTGGACTCCTTTCGAGGCTTGGAGTGGAAATAAACTAGAAGTCACCTACTTACGTATATTTGGATCAAAAGAATAGGCCCACATTTCCTATGAGAAGGGGACATCACTAGATCCGTAGAGTACTTCATGTCTTTTTGTTGGCTACCGAGACAATGTGAAATGATACAAACTTATTGATCCTTCTATAGACCATCTCATCATTGAGCTCAATGTTCAATTTGAGGAAAGTGTCTCGCATGCTCCACATGAGCCGCATGAAGATACTCTTTTCCTTCCACCATTTCAAGATGATGAGTCTACACATTCATACTCCACTTTAAATATTATTTATGATACATAGTCATATGATTCAGAGCATTCAGATGCATAATCAGATCATTCATATTCAGATTTAGTACATGCCAATGAGGAGTCTGAATAGATTCCCAAGTTGGCAAGGTCCACACTTCAGGATGCAGATGACCTTGTTGGGGATCCAACGGATACGAGGAGGACCAGATCTTAGTATGAGGATCCTCCACATGTACTCACTTCCAATGAACCCATGATGCCTCCACATTATTATACGGTTCAATATTCAAAGCCACAAACATATGGAGAGGCTGCAGGGAACCCCTTCTGGGAATCAACCATGCATGAGGAGTACAAATATCTCCCCAAGAAAAGAACTTGGGATATGGTTCTACTTCCTTCAGACATGAAGCTTATTATATGCAGATGGGTCTATAGTACTAAAAAGGTAGTGAAACTCCAAGTGAGTAGAAACAAGGAAAGACTGGTTGTCAAGGGATTTTAGTAGATACATGGGATCGAATATGATGATACTTTTTCTCCAGTAGAAAATTTGGATTCTATCAGTTTGGCCCTTGCCACTGGGACAACTAGGGGATGAAAAGTACATTATATAGATGTGAATAATGATTTTAATCATGGGGATCTCTTAGAGGATATTTATATGGAGCAACCACATAGATTCATATAGAATTCATCTTTAGTGTGTCGACTCAAAAAGTCGCTCTATGGACTCAAGAAGACTCCTAGAGAATGGTACACAAAGATGGTCTCCTTCTTTCTCTCCAATAATTTTGTCAGAGGCAAATCCGATCCAAATTTCTACATGTTGAGGACCACTGACTCACTTCTGATCTTAGTTCTATATGTGGATGATCTTTTGATCACTAGAATCTTAGTTTCATTGATTTCCTCGGTCAATGGAATTCTTCATGGTAGGTTTTTGATGATGGACATGGGTCCACTCCATTTCTTTCTTGGTCTTGAGATCGGCCAGGATGCATCAAGCATCAATCTATCTCAGTCTAAGTATTCTCAAGATATCTTGGAGAGATTCCACATGATAGACTGCATGTTTATACCTACACCTTTCATATTTGGGGTTAGACTTGAGGATGGTCGAGATACACTAGTGGTGTATAAGTTACAACACCTTATATCAACAACTTGTGGGGAGCCTTTTGTATCTCATCCACACCCAACTAGATTTATCATATGTAGTAGGCGTAGTATCCACATACATGCAGGAGTTGCATGAGCTACACTAGAAGGATTCCAAGTGCATCCTCATATTTTTTCAAGGGACCATCAATTACAGGATCCAGTATGTATAAGGTTGCAAGTTGGATCTCATAGGATTCACTGATTCTGACTAGGATGGCGATGGAAATCATCGCAAATACACAACTAGATACACTCTTAGTTTGGCTTCCAGGACTATCTATTGGTCGAGAAAGAAGCATCTTGATATTGATCTATCTTCAGCTAAGGCTGAGTATAGAGGAGTAGTTAACATTATCATCCAGGAATCATGGCTACCTAACTTCCTTACAGATTTGGGAATCTAGTTCCATAGACCAAATGTTATTTGGTGTCACAACCAGAGTACTCTCAAGTTTTAAAGAGACCTGGTGCAATGACAATGGATAATTCCATGAGAGGATCATTGACCTGTAGTTGTTTCCTTCCTTTGAACATACTATTGACATCTGCATTAATACATTCATTGAGAAGAAGTTCCACTCTCTGTGCGATCGTCTTGGAGTGAAAGACATAGTTTGCTAGCAACTGCCTTTCTCTTATTTTGATAAAATGTATTTTGAGGGTGGATTTTTTTCCCATGAGGATTTACCTCTTTCCTCACTTTATTTCAGTGTTCAATAGTTGCATTGTTTATGGGTACCTAATATTTCCTTTATTGCTCGGACCCATTCAGTATGTATACTCCCTAGTAGTGTTCAGGGGGGGTGTTGGAGATATTACACACACCTAGGGTTTTATTTTAATTTTATTTTCCTAAACTTATTTGGCTATGTTGAGGGTCATTTATTTTTAAATATTCTCCCCTCATTGAGAATATTCTCCTCTAGACAAGGGTTCCACATACCCTTTAGTCAATTCTCAGCTACCATTTAGTTAGACTAGTTGAGTGAAGTGTTACATGTCAACATTGGTTTTATCACCAAGTGTTGCATGATAACCTCAGGATCATTACCAATAATGCACACTTGCATTGGTATCATCACCAGTAAGTTTCATTTTACATGTGTGAGTGATATTCTCCTCATTTCACTATGATTTGACTAGTTAACTAATGACCACATGGCCAGTTAATTAGAAATAGGTGGTCATTGTCTCCAGTGACTGCCAGTGTGTTTTATATCTCTCTAGAACACTCCTAATGTGCATTAGTTGAACACTATGTAGATTTAGTTGTGTTATATATATTATATCACTTGTATTGTATCATTTCTCTCATTCAATTAATAGAAATTCTTTCATTATTTCCTCCATTTTTTGTCTTCTCTTCACACCATTTGCAAGTTGTGTACATTTGATTGTTAGCTAGATATTATGTGCAAGTATTTCAGAAACTCTACATGATGTACATCGGGGGAGTTTCTATTAACTTGATCAAAAAAAAAAATTAACTTGAACGTTTTTTACAAGTGCTCCAATTTCAAAGATAATAACTTAGCTAATAAACAGGCTTGAGGAGAGTGTTTAGAGAAAAGGTAAGAATATATTGCAAAGATGCAAGTTGAATAGTCTTCAAATTCATAAAATAAAAGGGGCTCCATTTTCCTAGAAGTATTTTGCAAATTGTTTACAGGAAAATAGAGGGTTGTAGTTCCTGGCACAACAAATGGCGACACACTAGGTGAAGCCTTTGAATCTCTGTAAGATGGTATCCAAACACATATTTTTGAGAGGGGCATGCATTATCATGCATAACTCAAGAGAGAAAGAATAGATACCATAGCTTAGGTTTTGATGATACAATGTTTGTATGATACAAAGGGGAAGTTAGGACCATGTCTTAGAACAAATTGTCTCTTAACACATACTTATTTATATAGAAATGACATACGGGAGGCATAAAGAATATTACAGAGAAATGAAAGCATCAGGAATGTTGAAAATACAAGTTGTGATGCATTTCTCTGGTGTTGCTCTACTTCGAGTGATCATCCATAGCCCCGACGGAGTCACCCCAGTGTCACAAGCCTTACTTTGCTACCAGTGCACATCCATATCCCTGATGGAGATACCTGCATATCCCATGTGATATGGAATGTCTTTCCCCAAGCCTTTACCTTTTTAGTTTAATTCTATTATGCTTAGAGAGAGGTAGATGGAGGGATTCCAGTTTTCCTTTAAAGGCACTAGGGATGACACCTATGATAGTGAGATTTTCCAATTTGATTATAAATGAGTGAACTCCCTGAGTAACGTTCTTTAGAATGCTACAAATGTCTCTTCCTAAACCATTTCCTCTTGGTCCAATGTATATATATATATATATATATATATATATATATATATATATATATATATATATATATGTATATCTCTCAATGTAAATTTTGAGTCCTTGGTTCCTTACTTTGTCATATTTAATTGCACGCTTGGTTCCTTACTTTGTCATATTTAATTGCACGATGTCTGCATAATTATGAGCTATGTTCCACTATTGAATCTAACTTAAATTGATGCATGCCACAACTATACAACTAAGGATCGATTGTGTCTGGAAGCTAGGTTACAAAGTGGTTAGGCTATCGACACTGAATGTGCTACAATTTAGAAGCATGTCCAGGACTAAGCTATCAAGAATTTGAGATATTTAGGGTGACAACTTTTCAAGAGGGGAAAAATTAAATCCTAGAAATTGAACAAACCATAAAAAAACAAATTCTAAAAAAAAACCAGAAATCAAAGTAAAAAATGAGCTGGAAATGAAAGATAAATTTATTTATGTACAATAAAGGGGCTTCCATGGAGGTTAGATAATGTAGTGTTTCAGGATTTGGTCATTTATGGGGAGGAGGTTAGCTTCCCCTTCAAGTGTTTGTAACTGGAAGGTTCCTAGGCCAATTGTTTCTTTGATCATAAAGGGCCCAAACCATAACTGTTGGAATTTTGAATGTTTTACTTTATCCTCGTGTAGCTTGTCCCACTTGAGGACTAGATCTCCAACTTTTAAATCTTTCTCACTAGTATACTTCTTATCAAACCAACGCTTGATGGTCTATTGATAGGTTTTGAATTTTTGTTTTTCCTTGGCACAATTTTCTTCTAAGTTCAACAAGGTTTCAATACATCATTGGATGATGGTACATTCTCTCCTGTGATATTGTTGGGTGAGTTGCAGGGAAGGAAGGTAGATGTTTGGAGGTAAAATAACTTATTTCCCATAGATAAGAAAATAATGAGAAGTCCCTATCGAGGCTTTGGGGGTGACGTGATCGACTAAGAGGGAATTCGGTAAAGCGTTATACCAATTTATCTAGTGATTAAGGATTCAAATCAGGTTCTTGTTTTTGGACTCAGCCAAACCATTTCCCCAAGGGTAATAGCTTCTTGTGTATTTCAAAGTAATCTCCTTTTCCAAATAAAAATCAGATAGTTTTAGTGATGAGAAATACATTTCATTATAAAAAATGAGAGAGTTGGGCATTCCAAACCTGGTGATAATGCATTTTTCAAGGAAATTCATTACCACTTCATCATTTACTTTAGTAAGCAATATTTCTTCAGTATAGTGAGTGAAATAATTAGTGGCAGTTAAGATATACCTATGTTTCTTGGAAGAATGAGGATTGATCTCACCAATAATATCCAACCTCCATTGTTCAAAGGATTCTTCAATAGAAACACGTTGAAGAAGAACAACTTCCTTATACTCTTTCCCTCTATATTTCTGGCACATATCACAACTTTGTGAAGATACAT
The DNA here is from genome assembly GCA_010110895.2 of Picea sitchensis. NCBI lineage: Eukaryota > Viridiplantae > Streptophyta > Pinopsida > Pinales > Pinaceae > Picea > Picea sitchensis. The sequence goes on from SNQJ01S0079898.1 coordinate 26,017, forward strand.
GAGTGTCCTTGAACAATGTAGGCCAATAGTATCCAACTCTCAATATCTTGTGAGATGTTGTATCTCATAAAAAATGGCCTCCTATGTTGGAGAGTTGGTTTAGATAGTTGGTTGTCATTGATATCAACCCTTGGAGAGTGATCTTGGATATTGATGTCAACCCTTAGAGATTGATGTCAACCCTTGAAGAAATCCGATAGAAAACTCTGGTAGTCATGATGGTGTAGTTTCCATACCCAACATGAGGAGTATGGACATAAAGGATAGTGTAGATGAATGAATGAACCTTATATATGGATAGTACTCATCATTCTGTTTTCGGTGATATGTGTAATGCCACATAGTTCCTCACCATTAGGGAGATATGTCCTTGTGAAGTTGGAGGCCCCTAAGAATGTTCAAGAATCCCCTAGCTGGTTACAAGTCAATAAATGAAAGGGTAAAGTGGTTGTAACAAGAAATCTATAGAATTCTTGAAGTTAAGGAAATATTTTACCTATCAAAATTATAAATACACCTCAAGGAGTCTCTCTTAAATACATATACACATACATTGAATATCTATCTAGTGAAATTGTTATGGTATAGTGAGAATGTTATGATTTAATATTTTTGTCTATTGGTGAATATGAAAAAGTCAAGTCTGAGGTACCAAAGGGAAGACAAATAAAAAAATAAATTTCTAATGTTATCTGCGAGTTGCAGCAAGAAGGGTGTGAGCACTCATAGTTGTAGCAATAAGGGCACGTACACCCTGAGTTGCAGCAAGAAGGGCACGAACACTCAGATTTTCAGCAATAAGGGCGCAAAGACTCAGAGTTGCAGCAATAAGGGTGTAGACACCCAGAGTTTCATCAAGAAGGGAGTGAACAATCATATTTGCAACAATAAGGGTGCAAAGATTTAGAGTTGTAGCAATAAGAGCGTAGCCACCCGAAGTTGCAACAAGAAGGGCGTGAACACTCAGAGTTGTAGTAATAAGGGCGCAAAAATTCAGATTTGCTACAATAATGACACACACACCTAGATTTGCAGCAAGGACAAATTGTATCTTGGATGGTATGGCATGTCTTGGAGTTCCTTGTGATACATAGTGCATGGTTGCATATGGTTGAGGTAATATTGTTACATGCTTGAGACATACTCTAGGTAATTGATATATGGTTGTTATGGTTCATTATTAGAGGCTCATATTTGTGATATTGACATATACTTGAGGTTTATCTTATGGTACATTGCATGATTGAGAGCGATATGGTATATGGTTGAGACACATTTCATGGTATATGGCATATGGTATATGGTATGGTACATGTGTTTATGTACATGATTGATGTACATGGTTGATACATGGTATGGTACATGATTGGTTCTTGGTATACATGGTTGATGTTTGAGGCATATACAGTTTGGTACAAGTTTAGGTGCATGGTTGATGCACGGTCTGGTACAGGTGTTGGTGCATGGTTTATGCACTGTTTGGTATAGGTTTTGGTGCATGGTTGATGCTTGGTATACATGTTGTGGTACAGGTTGATGGTTTGGTATATGCTTTGGTACATGGTTGAGACACATATCTAGTGATGGTATGTTGGTGATATTGGTATATGCTTGGTAGAGGCATGTGTTGGTGATGCTGGGAATCTAGTTGAGAGGTGTCATTGGTATATGATCCATGCGAGAGGATCTGGTTGATTATCGGTGACAGTGATAGGTTGGAGAGGTTGGATATAGTGATAGGTTGACAGGTTATAGGTTGATTAGACAGTGACAGTGACAATGGCATTGACAATGATAGTGACAGTGACAATGGCATTGACAATGATAGTGACAGTGACAGTGATTGTGGTAGCGTCAGTTGGTCTACAATTATACTTAAGGGTGGCAGGACAAGGAAAAGAAAGTGGGTTCTAGCCTCCTTCCAGGTGGAGCCGAAGAGTTGGGGAGTTGGAGATTCCTTTAGGTTGGAGCTTGAGAACTAGGTGGTTGTAGTCACCATCTAGTTGGAGCCGAAGAACCCAGGGGGTTGTAGCCTCCTTCTGGTTGGAACTAGATAATTCAAGGAGTTGTAGCTTCCTTAAGATTGGATCCTGTAAATAGGGGATTGTAGCCTCCTACCAGTTTCAGCTGGAGAATTGGGAAGTTGGTGCTTCCTATGAATTAATTCTTGATATACATAAGAAAGAATTCCATGGTTTTCTCCCATTTGGGTTTCCACATAAATATTGGTGTATTTTGTTCTTGTGTGATATTGATTTGATGTTTCTTATGATTACATGCTTATGAAATATATATTGAATTCAATCATAGAGGATACATTGATGATAAATTGTAGAACATTGTTGATAAAGTGAAAGAATATATATTGTGGTTAAAAGTGGTATACATTGCTCATATTGATTCACCCTCCCCCCCCCCTCTCAGTAATCCAACAATTGGTATCATAGTGGGTTCCTTCAAGAAAACATTTTAACAATTGGAAGGAAGATCATGGAGAGAAACAATTTGTATAGAAATGGAATACCACAGTTCGATGGTCAAAAAGGTTTGAAGTATGACATGTGGAGAAAAAGAATGAATTTGTTTTATGGGCACATGGATATGATGTTTGGAACTCAATTGTTACTGGATACAATACTATAAAGAAACAAAAAATTGGAGCCAAGAAGGAATTGAAAAGGAACACCAAAATAACATTGGATTTTATCCTGGAAGGATTACTTGATTCAGTAAAGGACAAAGTCGGACAATGTTCATCAGCTAAAGAAATCTGGGATAAGCTACATAATATATGTTCTTCTCCCATCATAGAGTCAGATATTTCTAAAGAATACACATGTATAGAAAAAGAGGTAAGATGATCATCATGTCAGACAGATTCAAAAGAAGAAGAGTATATAATCAACATAAGTGAGTTATTTTTCTTTGATTGTGAAGAGCACATACATATTGAAATTGAATGTCCTTATTTGAATATTGAAAGTGATCAGATAGAAAATCCCAATGAAATATAAGACAACCCTGAGATTGAAAAGGAAAAGAATAATGAAGCGGAATTCAATCAACCAGAAAGAAAGCTTGAATATGAAATAATCACATTAAAGATCCAAATTGAAGAAGAAAAGAGGATGGAAGAAGTCATGAAGAATCAGATGATGAAGAAAGAAGAAGAGGTTGATAATCTTGAAGAAGAGGTTTTCACATTGAGATTCAAATTCATCAAACACAACATGAATATTGAAGAGAGAGAAACATGCACATCATTTGTAGAGAATGTTGAAGAGAACCCCTCCAAGTTTCTAGAAAGGAAAAATGAAGAGAAGTCAAATACTCAAAGTCATTAAAGGTTCAATGGAAAAGGAAGAATGCAAGCCCCTAAAGAAGAACATTCCAGAAGTGTAGAATACTCAAGAAGAATACTACATAAGATATGGCTATCAAAGAAGACCCTCCACATTTAGATAACAAATAAGCTTCACCCATAATGAAAAATTCACCAGAAGAGAAGATTGTGATCAACTGAGGAATGAATTAAGAAGGACAACACCACAATTAAAATCATTCACTCCCAGGTATGTAAAATTCTTTTATGATCATTGTTTTTATTTTACTAACTTTGGACATAAGGTTGTAGATTACAGGGCTTATGGAAGAAATGTTCAAGAAATAAATTCTTATGTCGCCCGACATAACATTGAATGTTACAAATGCCATAACTATGGACACATAGCTCATAATTGTAGAATCATGATGGATAATTATGTGAAAGAAAATATTGATATCATACATAAGAAATTATGGAAAAGAAAACAAGATGAGGTGCTAGAGATTGCAGGATTTTCAGTAGTAGAAGAAAGAAAATAATAATAGGTGGATAAAGAAAAGGCACAAGATATTGTACTTTCAGGGATGGTAGTACGAGATCAATCCACAGTAAGAAAGGAAGAAGTAAAAGTTCAGAAAGATGATGAGTCTACAGATGAAGAGGAGGATTACTTTGCATTAGAGAAGGTATTTTTCTAAGCCATCCGGATTGGAGACTCCCAACAAATATGTGTGTTGAATAGGGGGAGCCCATGCAGTATACACTACAGATTAGAGAACCATATTTCAAGCAGTATGAAGTGTTTACAAATAAAAATTCAAAGCAATCAGATAACAAAAGTACATAGTTGTTTATTATTTGGGTTGGTTTTCATTGATGTCAACCCTTGAAGAAAGTCTAGTAGCACAAAGGTTTGGGTAATGGACCCAAGTTTTTTGGATGTATAATGGTATGTGTTTTAATATATTTTAAGGTAAGACTATTCTATATGGATAGTACATGTCATGCCATTTCTGGTGGTATGTGGAACGTCACATAATTCCTCACGATTAGAGAGTTATGACCATGTGAAGTTGGAGAACCCTCATGAGTCATCTAGAAGCCCCAAAAGGTCAAAGAAGTCAAAGTGGTTGAAAAAAAGAAATTATTTAAATAATAAATTGAAGTGATGAGTATACTATAATTCAAAGTGGATAAAAAATAAATTATTTAAATAATAAAGTTAATGGAGAAATTATTAAGTGGACAAGTGGTTAGAAATGGGTTAGCCCTAAAATAAGGAAAGTGGTTTAAGATGGTTAGAAGGTAACCCCTTGAGGAAAGGGTATCTCATTCAATTAAACTTGAGCACATTAAATATATACAAGTGACTGAGGTAACCAAAGGATATCTATGGCAAATTTAAGAGGGAAGGTGAAGTAAACAAGGCCGAAATTCAAGGGAGGATAAAGTCTTTTGATGATGCTTTCTAAGGTATGTTATTTACAGTTCATCTAACCATTTTCGCAACAACATTTTTTTTACAATGATTCAGACAACGAAATCTGGATGTCATTGAGAAAAAATATCCAAGTAATTGTGATAAAAATTCTAGCTTGTGGTCATTGTATTTTTGGAGTTATACTCCGTGGAAAATAGGGTTTGTGGCTAGTCCTGAAACTAGTCTAAAACAAGTGTTTTGGGTAAAAATGTCATAACTTCTTCATAACAGATCAAAGTTAAGTAAGACAAAATGCATTGGTTAGAGTACAGTCTGTAGTAGGTTTTGTACCATTTTTAGATCTATACAGAAAATATTTCATGCAAGGCATTCTCTACAAGTTCGATCTCTAGAATAAGCCAGAATTCAGAAAGGTATGCCATTTTTGCTATAACTCATTTTTTGGGAGGTTCCAAGAAGTGAAACCTGGAGAAATTACAGATAAGACACTGAATAACATTGTGTATTATTTTTAGACCTTTATTCATTACACATACATATTTATGATTATTTCAAGTTAGGGTTGTTGACTAATCCAAAACTGTGAGACTAAAGTAAAATTTGATGAAAATGCTAGTCTCTTGTTGAGGAAGGTTTGCAGGTATGTGATCATATAAACCAGGTCTGTTACAGAGTTAAAATCATATTTGGATGATGAAATCGATGAGGGATTTTTGTTGAGGTTGAGGTACAGGTTGATGCATGGTTGGTGCATGGTTCAGGTTATTGGTATAGGTTGTTTGGTGCACGTTGATTGGTACATGATTACAACAGTATGTCTCACAGTGATAGTGTGAGAGGTTCCATAATTCTACTTATATTTCAGGGTGGTTGGACAGGGTAATGACAAGTGGTTGTAGCTGGAGAACACAGGGGGTTGTAGCCTCCTTCTAGTTGTAGCCATAGAATTGGGGAGTTAGAGTTTCCCTCAGGTTGTAGCCTAAGAAACTAGGGGGTTGGAGCCTCCTTCCAGTTGTAGTTGGAAAACAAAGGAATTTGGTGCTTCCGATGAATGTAATTCTTAAAGACATATAAGAAAAATCATTTTGTGGTTTTCTCCCGCTTTGGGTTTCCACGTAAAATCATTGGTGTACTATGTATGTGTATGGTTGTTCATTTTTTCATTGTTTATTTACTCTGCAAATATTGGATGATAATTCTACATTGATATAACACTTGCATTTTTATGGTTAAAAATAATTAAATTTCTCTATTACTAATTCATCCCCCCTCTTAGTAATCCAACAATAGTAACATATTGATCAGTTGAGAAGTTGTGTTCCCACACAAAGTTTGATTAGAAGATAGATCATAGAAGTAGGCACATTTGATATGTGATGATCAGTTGCATTCATATAGTACAGTGACATATGGGTAACCATTGTGGACATTTGAGTAGTAGGGCTATGGACAATTTTTTGACATATGGACAAAGATGGATTCATGAGATGCTTAGCAGGTACAAGAAACATGAGTCATATGCATAGAAGCATATTTACAATTGGAATAAGTGGAACTTGCTTGAATCAGTTGGTCACAAAAAAGAAAGAAGTGAAAGGCATAGTAGAACAGGGAAAGAGAAACTATTTGTAGAAGATATATCATTAGAAGGACATTGTTGAAAAGTATGGTAAAGTGAACATGAAAAGTAAATGAAGAAATCAAATTTTGAATGTTTTTTGTATATGTCAGTGAAATTCAAGATAAATCACCAATGGACAATAAGAAACATTGGAAGAGAGGAAAGTAAACATATACAGGTAATCTTACATTTATTTTCACGATATCTTGCAGAGAAATCAAAGGAAGAGAAATCATCAGAGAAAGAAATCTAGAAAGGAAGACCAGTAACATACAGACAAGGAAACATACCCATAAGGGGAGCTATTATTTTTCCCATGATTCGTTAGAGAAACTACAATGTTAGGAGGAGACATATCAACAGGGGGAATTGACCTTTGGTCAAAGGTGAAGATAAAGAATATATGCATGAAGACAGGGGGAGAAGACCTAAGGGGAGATACCCTTTCTTGTTGATGTCAAAGGGGGAGATATATAAACATTTATGAGGAGTGATGGTCATAGGGGGAGCATGAGCATGAGTGTTTCCATGTCTATGTTTTTCAATAATGTTGGTGTTTCCATCAATGCCAAAGGGGGGGATTTTTGGATAGTTTGTTTTCATTGATTTCAACCATTGTAGAGTGATATTGGATATTGATTTCAACCCTTAGATATATATGTTAAACCTTGAATAAGGTTGGTAGCAAACTACGGTAGCCCCAACAGTGTGGTTTTGGTACCCAACATTTCATGAGGAATATGGACATAAAGGACAATGTAAATGCATGCCTGATCCTCATATAAGGATAGTGATCATCGTTTCATTTCCAATGATATGTGGAACTCCACGTAGTTCCTCATAGTTAGGGAGATATGGCCTTGTGAAGTTGGAGGCCCCGAAGAATGGTCAAGAAGACCCTAGTTGGTTACAAGTCAATAAATGAAAAGGTAAAGTGGTTGTAACAGGAAATCTATAGAATCCCTAAATATAAGGAAATAAGTCCTAAAGTTAAGGAAATATGTTATCTAGAAAAAGTATAAATACACCTCAAGGAGTCTCTCATAAATACATATAGACATGCATTGAATATCTATCTAGTGAAATTGTTATGGTCTAGTGAGAATGTTATGGTCTAATATTTTGGTCTGTTGGTGAATATGAAGAAGTGAAGTCTGACATAGCAAAGGGAATACAAAAAATAAATAAATTATGAGGTCATCTACGAGTTGCAACAAGAAGGGCGCGAACACTTAGAGTTGCAAAAATAAGGGCATGGACACGTTGAGTTGCAGCAATAAGGGCGTGGACACTCAGAGTTGAAATAAGGGTGCAAACACTCAGAGTTGCAGAAATAAGGGCACGAACACCCGGAGTTGAAGAAAGAAGGGATCAAACACTCAGAGTTGCAACAATAAGGGCATGGACACTCAGAGTTGCAATAATAAGGGCGCATACACGTAGATTTGCAGCAAGAAGGGTGTGGACACTCTGAGTTGCAAAAATAAGTGTGATGACACTCAAATTTGAAGAAATAAGGGCACGCACACCCAGAGTTGCAACAAGGAATAATTGTATCTTGGATGGTATGGCATATGCGTATGGCATGTCTTGGAGGTCCTTGTGATACATAGTGAATGGTTTCATATGGTTGAGGTAATATTGTTACATGCTTGAGACATGCTCTTAGTACTTGATATATGGTTGTTATGGTTTATTATTAGAGGCACATATTTGTGATATTGGCATATACTTGAGTGTTATCTTATGGTACATGGAATGATTGAGAGTGATATGGTATATGGTTGAGACACATTTCATGGTATATGGTATGGTACATGTGTTGATGTACATGGTTGATACATGGTATGGTACATGATTGGTGCTTGTTATACATGGTTGATGGTTGAGGATTATATGGTTTGGTATAGGTTGAGGTGCATGGTTGATGCACGATCTGGTACAGGTTTTGGTGCATGGTTGGTGCACTTATTTTGATATAGGCTATGGTACATGGTTGATTCTTGGTATGGTACAGGTTGATGGTTTGGTATATGATTTGGTACATGGTTGAGACACATATATTATGATGGTATGTTGGTGATATTGGTACATGCTTGGTAGAGGCATGTGTTGGTGATGTTGGACATATAGTTCAGAGGCGTCCTTGGTATATGGTCCATGTGAGAGGATATGGTTGAGTATCGGTGACAACGACAGGTTGGAAAAGTTGACAGTGATAGGTTGGATACAGTGATAGGTTGAAAATTTCTAGGTTGATGTGACAGTGACAATGACAGTGATAGTTCCAGTGCCAATGATTATGGTAGTGATAATTGGTCTACACTTATACTTCAGGGTGGAAATATGGGGCAAGGAAATAGGGTTGTAGACTGCATTCATTTGGATTCGGTGAATCATGGAGTTGGAGCTTCATTTAGGTTGGAGCCTTAAAACTAGGTGGTTGTAGTCACCTTCTAGTTGGAGTCGGAGAACCCAGGGAGTTGTATCCTTCTTCTAGTTGGAGCCAAAGAATTTAGGGAGTTTTGGATTCCTTCATGTTTGAGCATGTAAATATGGGATTGTAGCCTCCTTCCAGTTGCATCTAGAGAATTCAGAAGTTGGTGCTTCCTATGAATGAATTCTTGGTATATATAAGAAAGCATTATTTTTTTTTCTCCCATTTGGGTTTCCATGTAAATACCAGTGTACTATGTTCTTGATGTAATGTTGATGTGACACTTCTTATGATTATATTCTTATGAAATATATATTAAATGCAATCATAGATGATACATTGATTATAAATTTTTGAACAATGTTGATAAAGTGAAATAATATATATTGTGGTTAAAAGTGGTATAAA
>SNQJ01S0079899.1:0-14750 GCA_010110895.2 Picea sitchensis
TCAGTTTGGAAATGTCTGTCAATCCCCAATCTTTCAACGTTATCGACCATCGAGAGGTGTTGAAGGAGATCATCGACATGACTCATTAATTCTCGATCTGCCATCGAAAGTGAGTTGAAAATCTCCTTTACTTCCCCAATGAGTCTCTCAGCACGTTCACCGTACGAAGATGCCTGAACAATATTCACGTGCATTTCAGTGCTCTTTAAAGGACCAAGGGAAAATGATTCCAAACACAACACATTCAAATTGCAGTGCAAGAGAAAACTAGTGCATTAAATTTGAAGGATAAATATAAATGAATGTAATTACCCCATAAGGTGATGAGAGAGATTGTATGAAATTATCGTCCCACAGGTTGGAATGATGATTGCCTATGCGTCTTTGTACACAATCATCAGATAGGGCAGTGCTCGAACTCATCCTCATGGAAGCCGTGACAGATTTCGCTCGCCTACACAGTTCAACAGTTGAGATTGGTCTACGGAGAGCCTTAGGTTCATGACTAGAACTGATAAACGATTTGTAAAGGCACGGTTTGGAAGCCAACGGCACGATGGAAATAACAGACATTTCTGCTCGTTATGGACTACGGAGGCAGCTCAAGATAATGAATTAAAAAGACAATGGCAGAACCTGAGGCAGCACAAGATAATGAACTAATGGACTACTTTGGCAGCACAAGATAATGAACTAAAAAGACAATGGCAGACCTTGTTCCTGCCATTGCCTATTAAATAGCCCATGGACGATACTGATTCGTCATACTGTACTTTCACAGTGACGAAAGCTTAGACTTTTTTTTCTCCATCGTTAACTACAATCAATTCCTCACCCAATCAGCTCACGCTAGACGGCAGTACATTCAGTGTATAGACGGCAGTACATTCAGTGTATCTGTAAAAAATTAGGTCTGAAAAATTAGGTTTTATGACGATGATAATGTCACGTAGACTTTCATAGACATGGTTATCTGGTGGAGAGTTACATTTACATCGTTGTTAAACTTAATCTTTGGGGGAAGAGGTACCTAGAGTGGGTGGGTGTACTTTTAGTGTAGGGCAGAAGAGGTATCTACAATCGGTAGGCGTGCTTTTGGAAGTATTATATTTTAACATATAATGATTTGGTGTGTTTTTGGAAGTATTATATTTTAACATATAATGATTTGGTGTGTTTTTGGAAGTATTATATTTTAAGTTTAATTATATATGTGTTGGTAAGTGTTATTAGTTGAAAAATAATGGATCGAATGCTTTGTAGTACATTTCATAAATACGAATGGTTGAAAATGTAATTGTTGTATGTTAGGTTTTATGTTTTTAAGGATGACTATGTGGCTTTCTAGTACATTTCATAAATACGAATGGTTGAAAATGTAGTTGTTGTATGTCAGGTTTTATGTTTTTAAGGATGACTATAAATACAAATGGTTGAAAATGTAGTTGTTGTATGTAAGGTTTTATTTTTTTAAGGATGACTATGTAAAGCTTTTTATTCAATAATTAGAAGTTATTTAGAAGAAATTTATAAATATAATTGTTATTAAGATTAATTAAAATATTCTCCGGATGGGGTGTTAGTGAGGTTTTCGTGGCAAGGAACGGAGCAGGCACAAGCCATGACAGCTCGCATTGATGGGCTCGTGCCACAGGTTGCCACCCTCCCTGGTGTTTAATTGCCCATTACTTCGCTGCAAGGGAGCATTTACGCAGCCCACTCTCCCTCTTAGTGATTTTTGAATGGCTTGGCTCATTATGTTTGTTATTTGTTCCCGTTTGCTGTCCGCAAGGCTCCTCCCGCCAGCGGCATGGTACGGACTACGCGCTGCGTCTCCCTGCAGGTTGATGTAGGTCCCACCGCCACTCTCTTGCCGTGCCATTGGTCCCCACTTGCCCAGTCTCATTGCGCACACTGTGGCTTCGATAGGGGAAGACCAGGAGGAGCTCTCCACGGAAGCCCGTCGGCCCTCGGTCAGCCTCTTATTTCGCCCTCCATTTGTTCTCCCGAAGTCTTGGTCACGGTTTTATCGCTGCTTCCTCGCCAGTCTCGGAGAGCGCGCAGTTCAACTCTATGGCCATAATCCCTCGGTCCCCGATTTCACTCTTACGACACTTTCAAGACCCCCTAGTGAATTCCTTTGCCCCCACGCCAATCCTTAGGCCTCCGAGCAACTTGACTGCGACCCTCCTACACATGACACGCCTAAACGGGCTGGACACCATTCCACTGACTCCTTCAACAAGGCGCATTTGAGCCAAGTAGTTATGCTTGCATGACCTGGTTTTTTTGAACTCAGGCAGGAGGTAGCGGATCTTCATTTTCGCCTATAGGCCACCGAGAAGAAAGCGTGGCGAGCTTTCTTCAAATCCTCTCATCCATGCATGAGGCTCTATTCTCGGATCCTGTCGAAACCAATCCAATGGAGAACCCTGAGGCCGATAAAGATGAAGGTCAAGACAACGTGTCGAGTCCAGTAGACATAAGCAAGAAGAAGGAAGCGCGTGAGGATGACATCAAGGGAGCTGAGCGCGACGAGGAAGGTGTCAAGCAATGGGACGATGGGCCGGCGTATATTGAGGAAGAGCCTTGGAAAGAGGACCTCAGAGCCACGTGGATAGGCTATCTACCAGGTGTCTAGATCCTTAGTTTTTTTCAAGTCTTGTCAGGCTCTTAGTCTTAGATGATAATCAGTTTGAACATTGTCTTTTTACTTTAACTTATGACTTATTTGACTTATAAGCTGGATGGGTTTTCATTCGTGGGTTTCCCCGCTTGTTGGGGCCAGATCCAGTAAAATCTTGACCCGGTATATCTTTGTATTTTGCTACTCTACTTCAGCTTTAGAAGGCTCTTAATATACTTATACTTCTTATTTACAAAAAAGATTAATTAAATTATTATTAAGGGTAATTATATTTCTTATTTTTAAGTAGGGTGGAAGAAATATCTATAGGATGAATGGCGTCGATCGGCGTATATCAACCACTTTTTACATAAAAGTGGTTGTTGCTAGTTTAAGTTTAGTTATATATGTGTGTTGGTAAGTGTGATTAGTTGAAAAATAATGGATCGAAGGCTTTGTAGTACATTTCATAAATACGAATGGTTGAAAATGTAGTTGTTGTATGTCAGGTTTTATGTTTTTAAGGATGACTATGTAACGAAGCTTTCCTTCCAATAGATTGATTATTAGGCAGAAATTTATAAATATAATTGTTATTAAGATTAATTAAATTATTATTGAGGGTAATTATATTTTTTATTTTTAAGTAGGGTGGAAGAAATATCTATAGGATGGGTAGTGTGTTTTTGAAAGAATTTTGTTTGAGATTTTATTATGTATATAAAGTTTGTAGTTATTTCATGTTGTTAGGTGAAAATCAAAAGCCTAATTCCTATTCATAAGTGGGATTTGTTGAAAAATAATGTGTTTAACATTAAAAATTACATTTAGTGAGTATGATATTTTTGGAAATTTTTTTGCTTTACATGATGAGGATGTGACATAGATTTTCATTTCAAGGTTATGTGGTGGAAAGTTCATTTAACTTACAAGCACAGATGGAATTTGAGGGGTAAATTGGTTAAAATAGACAAAAGGTTTAAAACTGTTAATGATGGTCTCTTATGAGGTGTTTATGGAAATGAAAACATGGAAAAATAACAATATGTTAATTTGGAGGGATGATTCAAGATACTTTCACAATGAATGTAAAAAGAAGAAATGTAGGAAAATGCATTGTGTTTATGAATATATATTTTTTATTTCTAGAAAGTGTGTGTGCCTATATGAAATTTGAGTTTTCATAATAACTTGGTATGTTATTTTTCATGTAAAATATAATACATATCTCTCCATTAGTGCTAGCTTTGAGTATATAAATGATGAAATTTCCTTAACTTTTTTGTAGAATTGTATAGAACACATTGTTCTTGTGCCTTTTCAATATTTATAATATTAATTTTAGATTTTTTAAAATTAATAAAGTCATTATATCCTTGAAATTACTATGCTTTCCATTAATGCTACTAACAAGAGTCTTAACATTATCAAACAATTTTATTTTTGTTTTTAGATTGTAAATCTAAGTTTAGCCTAATGCAGCATATAACTTATTTTAAAAATGGTTAAAGAAAAAAAAAATTGCAACATGAAAAAAAAGAGGCATCTATATATCTATATGCATCTCAAAAGTTTGTGTAAACTACAAAAAAATAACCTAAAAATAGAGATATTGAGAGGTATTAAGAAAAATGGAGGTTTCAAAATATTTGCAACCCAAATCACTAGGTTTGTCATCTTGGACCTAAATCCAAGGCAACCAACTATCCAGGTGGATATCTGTGGCCACCCACCTATTCCAAGTGGCTCAAAACAGTCTCATACACCAAACTACGCAAAACGGGGTCCACAAAACTATTGGATTTTCATCTTCCAAGGTTAGGGTTTTGGATTTTCTTTATGTTAAAAATGCCTTTAGAGCCTCATTGTAATCATCATGTGAGCAATCGTCACATCTCTTCTCAGAGATAAGCTACCACCTTTCTAGTGAGTCTTTCACTCTGTATTTCTACAGTTTTGTACATTTCACTCATTATTAGAAATTGTGTATCACTCTATATCTGTCTCGTTATATATCCAATATATATATATGTTATATTATTGGATCTGTCACAATATCTTTGTATATTTATGTGTTATATCTCTGCTCTCATTTCGTGCCAAAAATAATCCAGATCAATATCTAAATGCATTTGTAATTTCATCAACAAAATTTTGTGTAACCTATAGAGAAATAACCTAAAAAATAGAGATATTGAGAGGTATTAAGAAAAATAGAGGTTTCAAAATATTTGCATCTCAAATCACCAAGTTTTTCATCCTGAACCTAAATCCAAGGCAACCAACTCAGCAAACACATATGTTAGAGTTGTCACTCTCACCCGAAAAAAACTGAAATGAGAAGAATGTGCACATGATCTAGGAGCATGTGTATTCTCCTAGTGTACGCACACAACTTTATGCCTAGGTATGCCTCTTCTCACCTCCTCCCCCTTTTCCACCCATACCCATTCACATTCCCTCTATGGTCACCTCTTCTCCCAGCCCCTTTAACCACTCCATCCCCTATACCCCTCATCTACATCCTCCCCCTTAGCTCCTTCCTCCTATATTTCATTCGCACGACTCCCCTTCCCCTACCCATCAACCCTTAACCTTTTCTCAGCTCCTCCCCATTTTCCCTCTCACCCCACCCCATCATGCCTATCTCTATGATGTCACTTATCTTAGCCTATTCTCTTCCCTCAACATTTTCCTTCAATGTCCATCCACATTCCCTCTCTTGTCACTATTGATTTTTCTAAATGAGATGATATTGCATATTCAAATGATGTTATTACAATGATGATTTGTTTCATATATATAGAACATATGGTGACCATCCATGAAAGAATGCATCCTTTGGATAATAAATAACTACTTACTTTTTATATATATATATATATACTAAACTACTTTTCACTTTTTACTTTTCACATTGTGAATACCGACCGTAGTTACAATTTCAACACTTCCTCTTAACTAGAGAGGTATTCATAACATCTACAATATCAAGAGAAACCAGCCATATGATTTGGGTGAATGTCTTCCCAATGTTGTTCAAACATCAGCATTCTCTCTCAACAAGGGAGACATTCGTCATCATGCCAAATCTTGTCTAATAAGAATACAAAATTCACTCTAGACTCATGAAACTTGTCTGTCAGTCTTGGGAGATGTCTCTCTCCCACCTGAAAAGAGAGGAAACTCCCTCACCATCTCTCCCTCTGAGCCAATTGATTCTCACTCAGATCAGGCTCACTCTATCTTTGCATATTCAAGCACTTCAAGTCCATATTATTCCTTGTCATGATCAAGGAAGGACTACGCCTCGACCCATTTATCACAAGTAAACCCTTGTGATAAATGTATCCTATCTCCATTGTTTTACAACCCAATCTAGGAGAACGTATGCCTGATGATTACTAGGGCCATTCACCTGTGTTTATCCACATCATGTATTTTGTATCCACAGTAGTTGAGCTAGCTCATCCTATAAGGGGTGGCCAGACCCTTAGGGTTGATCAACCTAAATCATCTTGAACCATATTTGACATATAGAGGTTTCCTCTTGAAACCAATGTCTTGGTTCCTTCATATGACCATACGAGGCATGTCATGATGAAGTCCACATTCCCTCCTACTAGTCCATACATGATCCTCTAGGGAGAATATCTCATGATTCTATCTCAAACATGAACACTCCCTCTTAGCTAGGGAGGTATATTTTATGATGTTTGTAACACCCCAAGCTCGAGCCATTGCTGAATTGTAATTATGTTTATAGGATGGTGATCCAAGTGCTTATAAGCTGGAAGACTTATGTGTTTACTAGGTCGAGGAGCCCAGATGATAAGGCTAATGGGCTTGATTTTGTATATGTAAATACTCACATCATTAATAAAATTACACAGTTGCATGTAGAACGACCACGAAGAAAGATTTATGGGGGAATAAGCTCCACTAGGTAGGGAAAGGGAAGGGGCTAAGTGTCTAGGAATAGGGGCTAAGATAGAGGGCTTACCTCTAAAGGAATAATATTATATTATTATTTCCTAGAGGCTGAAGTTTGACATAACGTATGTTGTCCTAAGTTCCTAGGTAAAGGGAACGAGTGTTAAGTGGAGCTCATGCGGCTTCAAGAAGACATGTGTCAACCTAGGCGCATGCATTTTTTAAGTGGGAAAGTCAATTGGTTGGGGGTTTGCTCACCATTCTCGTGATGGTTGCCACTATGGAAGTCATCCATACTCCCCACTGATGCACGCACTGCAACAGGGAAAACCTTGACACAACCAGCCATTGCCTGTTATGAAACCCACACAACCGTGTTATGAAGCTAATTGTTTTTCCTGTAAAGCACAAAACACATGTGTAGTGTCTGAGACATATTGTGCCTTAGCCTTTGTTTTTGTTACCCATATTTTCTCTAGACTGGTGTGGTTTGTTGTCATTAATGGAGCCCATACCCAATTTTTGTTGTAGAGGTTAACCGCTAGACTTAGGAGCTGGATAGAAGAGGTAGGTTGTTAGGCATGTGAGCAGCTCTCTCTAGGTGAGAGAGTGTGCTGAGGAAGTGATTTCTCCTAGAGGGAGTCCCATAGCAGCTACAATACTCTGAGACTTCTAGTCCAACCTGTTGTTAAATCCATGGGAAGGGAGGTGTAACAACCAATGGACTTATGATAGTGAAGGTGTACACTCCTGGAGTGGGACAGGCGCGTGGGGAATGAGAGTCTTTGGGTTGTGGGTATAAGTGGCTCCTAGGAGAAAATCCTTCATGTTGATCTGCGCGACTTCCTGTTGTCCTTGCCAAGCCTAGGAATCCCTTGCCTAGTGGAGTTGAATCCTAGCTCAGGGGTGACCCACTGTTGAGCATGATGAGCAGTGTGGTCTAAGGTTGGGAGGTTTGTGGAAGGTCTGCATGCAGCTGATGGCCATATATTAAAAGATAAGTACCAAATATTTTTCTATGTATGATGTGTATCTTGAAATCAAGTTATAATGTTATTAGAATTGTCAGTATATATTGCGTGTATGTTTTAATGTTTTTTCTGCATGAATAGGTGTATGAATAGAATGCTATAACTATTTAAATTGCATTAGATAGATATGTATATAAATATATATGGTATCAGAGCATGGAATTTATTCAGTGGTATGGCTTGGCTTGTTGGTTTAAGGCCAGGAATGCCTTAAAATGGTATCAAAGCAGAAAAACAAAGATTCAATTGTGTAGGTAGTGTTACCCGGCAGAGATTTTGAGGGTCGAGTACATCCCAAATTGGCATCAGTGCCCTGGTTTTGACACTAAGCCTGGATGGTCCATGTTAGTGGTTAATGAGAAAAAGGTTTCAAAGTGAATTTTTGTAGAGAGAGACAAAATATGAACCTCAGGGCATCACTGAGATTGTGTTCAGAAGCTCAAGAAGTATAGTAGCTCAAGAAAACCAACATAGAAAGAAGCCACAACAACCATTGTGTTAGTCCATGAAGTTTAAATTTGGGTCGTAGGATCTATTTGGGTGAAGGGAGACCCTTCACAGTCATCAGATTTAGAAAAGGTGTAGGAAATTTAAACCCCTAAGTACTTCGGACTTTGTGACTTCAACGAATTTTACATGTTATAGAGAAGAAAGGGTTGATGCCTGAAGTTCCAAAGCCCCAGAATGGATCTACATCATAGATCTGAGGAGAAGTGATTCACCATTGGTTTTGGTCAAAGATAGATCAAAGATGTAGATCAAGCCAGGAGCAAGTGGCAAGGCATAGCAGACATGAAAATAAATCTTAGTCATCAAATCTATGCATGGGTGGTTGTGAGCCATAGACCTCACAACAATTCTCAAAATTCGAAGTTCGGGAGAAACGAGGTGTTCTAGGTGAATTATTTAGAAGTCTCGAAGCTCGAAATCTTGAAGTGACATGGCATGATGATGTCACCCAGGGTGAAATTGAATTCCTTAGTCCTTCCACATGTCATTCATAATGGAACTTTGATGACCATGTTGGATCAAAAGCAATATGACACGTGGGGCAATGTGTCACCACCTTATATGATGATAGATGTAATACGTGGACCCCATAAGGTTAAGTAGTTTGGAAATTCGACATTCGGAGGAAATGTTAGAGGAAGTTGTGAAATCTGTCGAAGTTATGAAGTCAAGAAGAATGGGAATGACGTGGTCATTGATGTCACCTAGGGTGATGTGGAACATCGTACTGATTGGACCCCAGGAAGATAAAGTAGTTTGGAAGGAAATTTGAGGAATGCAAGTGTAAAATATACAAAGCCCGAAGTTCTGAAGAGACATGACCTATTGATGACACCAGGGATGACATGGACACATGGGATGTGTGCTACATGTCAGTGAGTTAAGGACCTTTGGATAATAGAAATTCTATTTAGAGCATGGCATCTGTCACCATCATATTAGGCCACGTGTCTGCTTCTAATATTTCACCACATGGAACTCTTCTTGAGCATGGCTAGTGGGTCCCATGATGGTCTCAGGGGATGCATGGCGCCAGATCTTGCACTGTAGAGGATAGCCACTTTGAAGGAAAGATGGATCATGTGGGTTGAGAACTACCGAAGGCCAAAGCATCGGAGTTCATCATGACCATTGAAAGACGTGGAAGTGTTTCAGAAGATATGACACTCTGGAGGTTGGTGGCATTGAAGGCTTTGGAAACCCTAAGCATGGAGTCCTAAAGATAATTGTGGTAATTGATTTGGGTAGAGAGAGGGGACCGTTGATCCCTCTCACGTCAGCTGTGAACTTTGTGAGTTTGGGGTTCGGGATATTGGCATTGTGGTGAGTTGAAAACAATCAAATTCTGAAACTACGAAGCGCAGTGTAAGCACCCAACTATTAGCACTTGGTCATAGTCGTGGTCACATGCGAGTTGAGGGATGAAGAAAAAGGGGCTAGCACCTGAAAGTGAATTGTAATAACAAAACAAGGCTTAGAGATAGAAGCCTGAGGGATTCTTAATTGACCAAAGACCCACATAAAATGGAGTATGATATTATTTCTGTTGAATCATATTGTTTAAGTTTCTCTGGAAAATTATTAAAGATTGATAGCCTCACAAAAATTCGGTTGACTGCACATTTTTGTAGAGTTAATAATTGTCAGAGTCGAACCGAATTGTCACATATTGCGAAGAAATTGAGGAGGCACAAGATGCTTACATTTCAGAGAATGAAGCTAGAGGAATGGATGTTCATTTAGGAATTGAAGGAACAAACTTCAATGGGCATGGAGAAGAAATAGATAAATAAGTGAGCATGATGAACATCATTAAAAATTTGCAGAAAGATGTCCAAATTCATGAGGAAGATAATGAAATACTTAAGAGAGCCAAGGAGAAACATGAAGAATTCAATATGAAGTTAATGAGGAGCATGGAAATAATTGAAAATAAGTTGGATAAGGAGAGTGGATCCAACAAATGAGATAACCACGGGTCCCCTGATGAGGAAAGAAGAGGAAGAAGTGGTAGAAGACATTACCAACACTCCCAAAAAAATTCCCATACTAGGAGAGCACACAGTAGCTCAAGTCCATACCCTGTCAGGAAGCATAGGAAGCTTGAGGTGGATAAGTTGAAAGGATAAATGAATAATATCAAACCTCCTACTTTTGATGGGGAGCATAAGAGAGATGAAGAGGCTGAGACTTGGATGCTAGGCATGAGGAAGTACTTCAATTGCAAAACTATTCTTCTCACAGAGGGAAGAATTTCCATCTACCAACTTAAAGGAAAGGAATCCATATGGTGGGATCAGTTGGTGCAAGTACATTTCCTCAAGGGAAAAAATGTGACTTCGAAGGAATTCAAGAAACATTTTGAAAATAATTACTTAGCCAAGAGATACTATTACAAGAAGATGAAAGAGTTCTTTGAACTTAAACTGGGAAGCATGAAGATGGATGATTATGAAAGGATATTTCTAGAGTTGTTGAAGTATGTTCCTTTCATTAAGGATGAGGCAGTCAAGATCTAGATATATCTGAGTGGGATGCCATCTTTCATCAGTGATAAAATCTAATATGATGATGCCAAGACTCTACAAGAAACTATAAGGAGAGAAAAATGATTATATGATCAACAAAAAGGAAATCCTACTTTCCAAAAATCTTGGGAAGACAAGAAGAAGTTTAAGAGAGAGAAGAGGTAGAAGGGAAACAAACCACCATTTTTCAGAAATAATTCTTCAGAAGAACCAGTTTTGAGGGAGCCCAGGATGGTTGAATTAGGTGGGAAAAGGCGAAGGAAGACACCTATGCAATGTTGGGGCTATAATGGAGATCATAGGTATAGAGATCGACCTCATAGAAAGGACAAGGTGAGAGTTTTCCACCATGTTCAACAAGAATAAATAGTGGAGGACATGGGAAGAAGATTACCAAGAATCTATGCATCCATGGACAACAAACAAGCTGAGTTTCAATCACACATGATTGAATTCGAAGGTATGATCAATAACCATGAATTTACTATTTTAATAGACTTGGGATCTAGTCATAGTTACAAATATCCTAAGGTCTTGGAAAGATTTATTTTTCCATGAATAAATCATGAGAAAGATTTGTTGGTACAGCTGGCTACAAGAGCCAAGAGGAAAGTTGTTGTGTTGGTTAAATCATGTCCAGTGGGAATGAATGCACTGAGTACCAAGGCAGATTTGAACATCTTTCCTTTGGTGTCATATGATTTCCTAATTGGTATGGATTGGTTGGACTAACACCATACCATATTAGACTTCCATATCAAATCATTCACTTTCTTGGATGAGGAAGGAAATCAAAGAGCAGTACAAAGAATTCCCAGGGTAGTTACTATCCAATAAATCTCAACAGCTCAGCTAAAGAAGTGTTACAGAAAGGGTTGCCAAATATTTGCAGCCCATATGGAGGAAGCATCTAAGGATAACATGCCAAATATGGAGGATCATGCAATCCTGGAAGATTTTGAAGATGTGTTCAAGGAGGTACCCCAAAGAGAGATATTGATTTCTCTATAAATTTGATTCCTCGAGAAACTCCAATATCAAAGAATCCCTACAGAATGAGTATACCAGAGTTGAATTAGTTACAAGTGTAGCTTGAAGAACTCCTAAAGAAGGGGTATATCTGCCCAAGTGTGTCACCTTGGGGTGCCCTAGTCTTGTTCGTGAAAAATAAATATGACACAATGATATTGTGCATTGATTTCAGACAGTTCAACAAAGTGACTATAAAGAACAAGTATCCTCTACCAAGGATTGATGATCTCTTCAATCAGTTGAAGGATGCTAGAATATTTTCAAAGATATATCTCAGGTAAGGATTAAAGAGGAAGACATTTGCAAGACCAGATTCAGAATAAGGTATGGTCATTATGAGTTCACAGTGGTGACATTTGGATTATCAAATTCCCCAGTTGTTTTCATGTTCTTAATGAATGACGTTTTCCGAAAATATTTAGACAAGTTTGTCATTGTCTTTTTGGATGACATCCTTGTATATTCCAAGTCGAAAGAAGAACATGAGCATTATTTGAGGATGGTGTTGCAAGTGCTAAGAGAGCATCAACTGTATGCAAAATTGAGCAAGTACTAAGAGAGAATCAACTGTATCATAATTCACTATTTGGGGCATATCATGTCTGAAGAAGGGATAGAAATGGAACCTGAAAATATTAAGGCCATTAAAGGGTGGACAAAACCTAAAAATGTTACAGAAGTCAGATCCTTCATGGTTCTATTTGACTACTACATGTTGAAATAATGTAACTGCAAAGTGTATTCTTATTATTATTTGATATATTATTCATTGGATCAATCCCCATTATGGATTGATCATGTCGGCTATTGTAAAAGGACCAAATTCCCTTTTGCGGATTGGTCATAATGTAGTTGTAATACACATAAAGAGAAGTTGGCCCCAGAATATATCAAAGAGGCCTGTGAATATAATAAAGGTGGTCATAACCACCTAGAAGAAGAAGTTGGCTCTGCCAGTGGAAGGACACTCCCACACGTGTCAGTATTGTACAAATAAGGAGGCTAGGACCTCACTTAGACACACACTCGCTTGTTCATTGAGAAACAAGTTTCGTAGTTGCAGTTGGAGAAGAGAGAGGGAGAGAGGCGCATATTTGGGAGAGGAATTTATGTACTTGTTTGAGTTATGTCTTGGCATTTTATTGGCTATCTATATTAAGGAAGTTTTGCTAGGTTTTATTCCCCATGAGGGTTTTCCAGGATAAATGACATGTCTCTTGTGATTGTGTATTTCTCAATGATCTTATCTTATGTTGTTGTTATTCATTGAAATGCAAAGAACTATAATAATGGATTAAACATTAACATGGTATCAGAGCCCAGCTGAAGAGAGCATCTTTCACAAGAGAAAATTGAAAAATGTCATTGTTGTCGTACATGCAAATTAAGGCTTTTTTTGCTGAGGTATTTTAGCCCTAAAACCATCTAGAAAAGTTCCCCCTCCCCCGAGGATCATTTTGGCACCTTCAATGCACCTTTTCAGTGGCTAGATCTCCTGCAAAGTGAAACCCTAGTTTCACAAAGTACCAGAAAACCAGAAAAACAAAGTACAAGAAGTACCAGAAGTATGAGAGTACCAGAAGTACCAGAAAACCATAAGCAACAGTCCATAAATCTGCAGGTCAATTTTGAGGGGGTAAAAGTTGAATTTTCAGAAATCTGACTGCACCAGCTTACTCGCCTCAGCTTAAGGCATCTATCCCCTAGATCATAATTTCAAATTTTGAAGTTTGAAAAATTAGGGTTTTCTCACAAAACCCTAAGTTGCAGTTGCATTTGCAGTCTCAAAACCATTTGCAGTTGTAGTATCAGTTGCAGTTGTATCCGCAACACCAGTTTCAAACACCCTTTAATTTTTTAAGAGTTGGTAATGATTACCGCTACTGCCAGATGGTGCCACCACCTGCAAATTCCATCAGTGGTATCTACTCACATATGTTTAAATGGTTAAACTTTAAAGAGCACTTGCAGGAGAATGGGTCTCTTTCCATGGATCCAAAATGATCTCAAGATCCAAAACATTCATAAGAATGATGCAACCCAGGTGTGATTACTCTGATATTCATCCATTTGTTATATTGATCAATGTTTCATGTTGTAGGTATGACCTTCATTCTAACCTTTTCTGAGTCAAGGTATTAGATGGATTAAAAGGTGAGATCATATAACCTATCCTCTAACCCAAACTTTTGTCAAGATAGTGTATTGTATTCGTATAGAAGACAGGTTGAAGAAATCACTCATCATCTTGGGTGAAGGAGAATCGGAAGAAAAGAAAGCACTCATTCCTGAGGACAAGGCTCCAGGTTTGATTAATCACTTAATAAGATTCAAAGGTACACATGACAAGTTGATGACTATAGTTGAGATAGGAGTCTTTGTAAAGTATCATACTTGATAGCATGTGAGCATATAGAGGTAAATGCTTAACATAATCATTTGTTTGATAAAACTAACACCTCCTCTAAGAAGAATCTCATTTGTTAGTTCCAGGTTTCCATGGAGGAATGTTTTATCACAACACTATGAGAGTGTTGACCTCATTTCGTATTGTATTCCTTACCTTTAATCTTTTCTTCATACAAATTACAAGTGATAGCTCTAAAGAGTGTACTATGATGATTGTTTGTGCTATTTCTTTATATTATCAAAAGGATATTATTCTTGCTTGTTGTTTTGTTGACCTTGCTCTAGGTCATAGGTAATAACCTTGAGGAAGATATAATGAAGGTTGAAGAAGGCAATGTGCTAAAGGAGAGACCATAAAAGAAGAAATCATCATTGGAAAAGAAAAAGGTGGCTTGTATAAGCTAAAGGGTCACTCGGAAGCTTCCATGACCCATGCCATTGAGAATCCATGTGAACTTTGGCATAGAAGACTAGCTGACATTAACTACAAGGCACTACCATACATATGCAAAGCGGTCATAGGTTTACCAGAAATCAATGTTGACCATGAAGGCATATGCAATGGATTTACACAAAGGAAGAACATCAAGAACCTTTTTTTGAAGATAGACAACAAAGAAGGAGTCCTAGAGCTCATTCATTCATATGTGTGTGGTCTAATTCCATTGTCCTCCATTAGTG
>SNQJ01S0079900.1:0-35804 GCA_010110895.2 Picea sitchensis
ATTTTGGCATACATGAATGTCCCCCAAGGAGTGGTGAAGGTTGTTTTTTCTCTATCCTCAGGCATGACTGATATCTGATTATAGCCAGAAAAAACATCAATCATGGATATCCTAGATGCACCAGTTACCCTCTGCAATATGTGTTCCATGTTGGGCAAGGGATACTTGTCTTTCTTTGAGATCCTATTCAGGTTCCTGAAATCAACGCAGAGCCTGATTTCTCCACTTTTCTTTCTCACCGGGACCAAATTGGCTACCCACTCAGAATATCTCAAGGGGAAAATGATTTGGGCATCTAACAACTTCGTCCCTTCTCTGTTCATGACAGGAAACAACACGGGATTTATTTGTCTTAGCTTCTGCCTAAATGGCTTAGCCTCTCCCTTCAGTGGGATCTTGTGTTCAAAGATAGTTGTGTCATATGTCTTGAGGTCTTCATAGGTCTTTGCAAACACATGAGCAAATTCTTTTAATAACTCGGTATATTCGGCCCTCTGTTCTTTGGTCAAACTGCTTGACAACTTGACAAACTTAGGCTCCTCCTGTGTGTCGATGTTGCACTCCGCTGTATCAACATCTCCATTTGAAACCCTAACTTTTACTGCCACATCGTTCCCATCAAACAATCTTTCTAAAGGGACTAGTCCCTTAAGAATGTGATTGCTAGGAAAATGAATAATATGGTGATTAGGAATTTTATTTAAAAATATCTCAGGGTGAGGGTGACTTTCAATATTAGGATCTTGATCAATGTGCAATGCAGAAAATTCCTCGATAGACTGAAGAAATGTTTTGATTTCAAGATCATCTTTGAATACCTTCCAATGCTTGATATTGTCCAGGATAGATGGCCTATATATTATCTCAACATCATATTTTATCTTAGGTGGAAGAGGGATCCTGAACAGACTAGTTGAGGCAACTGAGGAATCAGCCAAAGTGTTTTCCTCTCTAGGAATAAAAGAAATGTTGAAAGTCGAGAAGAAATTATCAATCAGGTCCCACACCTCATTTCTGTAACCCCTGAGCTGAGGATTCTTAGACCAATAAGCATTTATGACTTGTTATATTATCAACTCAGCATCTCTGAACATTGTTATCTCCTCAATTCCCATTTCTTTTGTAGCCCTTAAACCCAGAACAAGAGCTTCATACTCTGCCACATTATTGGTAGCTTCAAATTCTAGCTCGTATGACAGGGATATGGTTTCCTAAGAAGGTGACGCAAAACCCACTCCAGCGCCAGTGCCTTCGCTAGAAGAAGCTCCGTCAAAGAACATTTTCCAAACAGAGGTGGATGGAGGAGGTATCTAGAGATTAAATATGGGTTTCTTCCTGACTTGAAAAGGGGATTC
The DNA here is from genome assembly GCA_010110895.2 of Picea sitchensis. Lineage (NCBI taxonomy): Eukaryota > Viridiplantae > Streptophyta > Pinopsida > Pinales > Pinaceae > Picea > Picea sitchensis. Next base: position 1,356 of record SNQJ01S0079900.1, read on the forward strand.
AGTAGTATCAGTGAAATGCAATAAACTTGACCCCAAATTAGTGTCAAGCGCAAAGATAGGATGATTGGTGGGGTCTGCTTCATCACTAACAATGTAGGCCAGCTGAGCTTCTTTGTACAACCTCTTGTGTTCCCCCCAAAAGACTAGAATGGTGGCATATGTGAGATCCATCTGTAATGTTCCTCCAAGTTTTTTAATCCAAGATCTAGACAACAACATGCCAAACTTGGGGGGAACATCAGCTACTACAATTTCCATGACCACACTCTTCATTGGCAGCTGAAATAAAGAGACCACCAAGTCTTTGATGAATTCAAGGCATTTCACCCTCCTTGAATCAAAAGAGTACAAATAATGATAAGACTTTGTCACTTCCAGTCCCAATTCTTCCATGACTATTTTAGGCATAAGGTTGTGGGAAGCTCCTGAATCCATGAGGCAATTATGCAGTACCTTATCATGTATGTTCAGGGATGTGTAGAAGGGATGGGATGAATCATATATGTATTCTACCATGGGACCTAGGAAGATGGCTGGATTTTCATCTTGAAGATTTACTGAGTCTGTAGAAATATGGGGAGACTCGGATTGTAGCAGCTTGGAGAGGGACCTTTTGAAATCTTCATTTTTAACTAGCTCTAAGAGGGGTACGGGAATTCTGATCTTTTGAATTTTGTGGTAAAAAATAAAGGAGGAAAGAGGCTTAGGAGCTTCCCTTACCTTAGATACAGGTTATTTGGTTGTTGGTGGAGTATTCTGAGTTTTCTTTTCTTTAGTAGTGATTGTTGCAGGCTGAATAGGTATTTCCGCTATGAGGGGCTGATCATGGCTATCAAAATTCCCTTCTTTCTTCTTTGACCTGAGATGATATCTGTTAGGATTGTTGTTGGCATTTTCCCCTTTACCCAACTCATTGACTTGAATGTTCATGAGGGATCCTTCATATGCATATTGAGTCAAATGGGGAAAAGGGGAAGTGTCTTCAATACAGTGAATTTCGAGGTTGATCTCATCTATCTCTTCTCCTTCCTCATGAGAAACTAGGCTATTTTGGAGAGGGTTTTGAATCCTCTGATCATCTCTATCTTTGCGCCTTTGTTCCCTTGGTAAAACCTGTGGCACATTGTTTCTAGGCCTCCTGAAGCCTCTGTTATCAGTATTTTGGGGGTTTCTTTACTTGGGCTTTCCTTCTAACTCCCACTTTTCCATTCTAGCCAAAAGCGATTTTATCATTTTAGTTAACTCATCCATCTGAAGGGGAAGGGGAGAGGAATTGGATGGGGAGGCCTCAGGTCTCTTCTTGGATATTTCTCTATCATCCTTATTCCTGAGTCGGTCAACATCCAATATGTTAGATTATACCTCCACGACTGCATCCTACATGTGAGCCAGAGTAGTGGCTCTCATTTCCCTCAAAATAAGGCATAAATCGAGATCAAAAGAGATAGCATAAGTGATCTTAGGAGAGGCTTATGAGGGTTTTATTTTAGTGGGGATCTTATTGTACATTTTATTGAATCTCTTGGAGAAGTCAGAGACAAACTCTCCTTCATTTCTCTTCAAAGACCCAAACTATGTCATGTAATACTTGAAGCCCTTTTTGTCTCCCCATTGTCTCAAACAGGTGTTATCCAAAGCCTCAATACCATCAATAGATCCAGGAGGCAGGGCCCTAAACCACTTTCTAGCCTCACCTTCAAGGCTATGGATGAAAATCTGCATCCATACGTCTGCATGCATGATAACATGGTCATCTGTAAAACTGTAAAAGGCTTCAAGGTGTTCTTCTGTAGCTATGTCCCCTTCGCCTGTAAACTTGGGCAACTTCTTAAGGTAGCCATCTACTGGAAGAGTGTTGAGAGGCTGAGGTAACAAAAGGGGAGCATACCTAGTAGCTATTATAGCCTCCATTCTGGTCATGGGGGGATTTTCTCCTGCCATAGGAATATTAGGTGGAGGAGAACTCAGAGGAGAAGGGGCTTGAATAGGGGATACTGGAAATGAGTTTCCAGGTGGAAGGGGAAACAATGGGGGATTCAGAGAGAAGGCTAAAGGGATTGAGTCAGCAAATGCTTATCTTTGTGCAGTAGCAGCAACAGTAAAAAGAGGAGGAGTGGTAAAGCTAGGGGTGAGGAAATATTATGTGGTCCAGGGTCTATGCCAAGGTACCTCTTCAGGGGAGAGGGGAGTGACAAGGATTTCTCCCTCCAATCCCAGACCAGGAGGGGAAAACTCAGCAGGAACACTTCCGAAGTTCAGGAAACGAGAAACTTTAGAAAAAGGTTTGCTAGGAGGCTGAGAAGAAGAAAATGGAGTTTCTACAAAAGGAGATGGAAAATTACCTGGTTCAACGGTGGAAGTTTCTCCTTCGGAGGCCTTTCCTTTTCTGATAATCACCTCCGGCTTAGCTTCAAGTGTAGCTAGAGGCAGCTGTGGATGGGACCGCGTGTGTCTACCTTTGGAAGCCACAACTAAAACAACAGGTTCGCCATAATGAAGTCATCACAATGGATTCACCAGGTGCATAGTAGCAATCTCGTAGGGCTCTGATGCCTGATGCACCTCCAGAATCAGAGGCTCGATGTCGTTCAATCCTAGGGAAAATTTTCAACTTCATTCCCGGCAACGGTGCCAGAAATTTTGGCGTCAGAGGTCACTCCTGGATTGCAGCAGGAGTAAGCCTGAGGCCCATCAGTTTGAATGTCACTATTTGTTGATAAAGGGTGATGAATGGAAGTAAACTCAGAAAAATGTCATCCTAACTTAGAAACTAGGCCAGGCATGCACAAGCGGATGAGGTCTTGGTTCAATTTCAGGCAGTAAGTTGTAATAAGGGTGAGTAGGAGGAAGACTTATGTGAGGAAAAGTGAAGGGTTCCTATGGGCTTTGGGCTTCCAACAGCCTATAGAAGAAAACTTTGAAGACAAGAACTTCTTATATTCAAAGGAAGAAAAACTATAAGAAAGTAACAAAGCTTATAATAAATCCCTTACTATAACACAGTTACAATAATTCATGTGAATCATTCAATCATGAACCCTTTCAGTTTGAGATCGAAACAAGATGAAAAAGGGAGATGCCTTACATTAAACAAAGAAATTTCATATACATATATATAGCCAGGAAAACCAGTGCTTCATTAAAATATTATAGTCGGGAGCTCTTCTCTACCATTCATTCTTACAGAAATACAAAAACTGAGTATATATACTCAGGGAAATTCACCACCTTCACAGTAAGAAGGTAGCTGAGACATTAAAGTCCAAATTATCATGTGCAGGCTCCTTAGTCAAACCTGGATGGAACTCCTTCGTTAGACACCACCTTAACTCAACATGTCTCTTGCAAAGGGACCGACATACAAGGGTAACACAGGCTGATTGCTCTAGGCCTTTTCCATGCCCTCCATTTATGAGTTGATCTGAGGTCTCAACCACCTGCTCAATATTCATTAGCTACTTCTTCCATGGAGGGTGACTGATACTAAAAACATAAAGAGATACCCCGTGTCTTTTGAAATCCTGGTAGCCAAAATGGCTCTTGGGTGCTTTTTCGCATTTCACGTTTTGGAGTTTCGCGATGCAGTGGAAGAGAGAAATCCCTTTGTCCTTTGAAGTCCTGGTAGCTGAAATGTCGAAGTGGCTCCTGGGCACTTTTTCGCATTTCACATTTCAGGTTTTTGAAATGCAATGGAAGAGAGAAACCCTTTTATCCTTTGAAGTCCCTGTAGCCAAAATGCCGAAATGGCTCCCATGCACTTTTTCACATTTCGCGTTTCGGGGTTTCGAAATGCAGTGGAAGAGAGCAACTAGCTTTTCCTTTAAAGTCCTAATAGCCGAAATGTCGAAATGTCTCCCGGGCACTTTTTCGCATTTTGTGTTTCAGGGTTTTGAAATGCAGTGGAAGAGAAACCCTTTTGTCCTTTGAAGTCCCAGTAGCTGAAATGTTGAAATGGCTCCTAGGCACTTTTTCGCATTTTGTGTTTCAAGGTTTAGAAATGCAGTGGAAGAGAGGAACCCTTTTGTCCTTTGAAGTCCTGATAGCCAAAACACCGAAATGGCTCATCATTTCCTAATTTTGGCCATAAGAGATGAGCTCATGCGCCATACCTCGTTCAACTCTGTGACTCAAACTTACCCGATAACCGTCGATCTAGTCCATATGTGGATCCTCGTTGTTGAAAAAAAAATGCCCGCTCAATTGATTTTAAGACCGAAATGGACTTATTTTGTCTGTTGCGCTTGATGCTCATGAATTCCAAGAATTGGGGCTAACACAACAAGATCTTGGAGACAATGATCACAAAGATTTGTAGTGTGAACAGGGATTATTGGGATCTAAGAGTACCAGCAGTACTTTGGGCCTATAGAACCACTTTCAAGAAGATGAAAATGCAGACCCCCTTCAATTTGGTATATGTTCTTGAAGCCGTTCTTCCAATAGAATATCTGGTACCAAGCCTGAGAATTTTTCTCCAACAGAACATCTGGTACCAAGCCCGAGAATTTTTCCTTTACAGATATGGATGACCCTGGTGTTTTTCAAGAGAGGCTTTCACAATCATTAAATTGGAAGAAGATATATTCATTGCAGGATTCCATCAGTAGGTTCAAAAGGAAAGAGAGAATGGGCCTATCATGGCAGGCACATCAAGAAGAAGGAATTTAGACAAGGTGATCTAGTACTGTATATGATAGTTGGACTACTTAGAAAGCACCATCAAAAGAATCTTATCCTTCCTTGCATTTCGACCTTGCTTTCACTTTCCTCAGAATTTCGCTTAGATATCATTTGTAAAACCCTCAGACACCTATAGATATTCAATATGCCCAAGGTAATTCAAATGAGAGAGCCTTGCTCTTATTTATAATTTCATGTAAATTCCTTAAGGGGTTACCTTTTAAACATCTTACCCCACTTTCCTTATCTTAGGGTTGGGTCCACTTTCATCTCTATCCATTAAAATTATTATTGAAATAATTTTATTTTGTATTCACTTTGAATTATAATACACTCATCGCTCTGCCTCTTTATTATTACCTTTTAAAATATCTTAACCACTTTGATTAATTTGACCTTTTGGGGCTTCAGATGACATATGAGGTCCTCCAACTTTTGTAAGGCCATAACTCTAAAACTGTGAGGAGTTATGTGATGCGTTCTACATACCACCAGAAATGGCATGACATGTATTATCCATATAGAATATTATTATCTGAAAAAAATATCATAAATCATACTATTACCCATCAAACAAACTTGGGTCCATTACCCAAACTCTGGGGTCTTCAACTTCATGGCCATAACTCTCTAACTCGTGAGGAAGTTGTGTGATGTTCCATATACCACCGGAATGAGAAGACAAGAACTATCCATATAGATATTTTCCCTAAAAAATTCACTTTCCTTCATCTCATTATTCCATAATTAATCATGGGTTCTCTTTACTCCACAGCCTTCCCATGAGGGCTTTCACCATAAGGGGACCACTTTGGGAGTTCATCCATATTTACTTCTTATCAACCATGACAAAAATAATGAGTCATATTTTACATCGTAAACACTATTGGGCCCATTACCTAAAACTTTGTGCTACGTCTTTCTTTCAAGGTTGAAATCAATGACAACTGACCTTAATCAACAATCTCCCCTTTGGCATCATTGATGGCAACACTCGGGATGCAACACTGAAATCATCAGTCATGCTCCCCCTAAACCATGCCTCTGTCCTCTGCAATTGATAAATCTGATCCACTTGGAAATATGCCTCTGTCCTCTACAAAAGATCTCGATAAATATCTCCCTTTGTCACTAATGGCAAAGGTATTCTTCCATCCGGGACGCCCCCGAAAAGACTATCCTTCCAGGAAAGCTTCCTCATACATCTAAGACATATAAGATAGCATTAAAAAATCATTCATTTTTGGAGTAGAAATAACGTAGTTTTTGCTTAAGATATTCAAAGGCTTCCTGGAAGCGGTTTTGTAAAGATGTCCGCCACTTGTTCTTTTGTACCCACATACTAAACTATGATGTTATTTTCAGAACTGCTCTCGTTGAGAGTGATACTTGATTGGAATGTGCTTAGTCTTGGAGTGCATCACCGGTTTTTGAGATATCGATGGCACTTGTATTATCACAATATATTGAATGGGATCATCATACTCAACTCAGATATCCATTAAAGTTTGTTTCATCCAAAGAACTCCGTGTACAACATGCTTTCTCGTGCACATACTCTGCTTCACCAGAGATAGAGATATCGATGATTGTTTCTTGTTTAGCTATGATACCAAACACTCTACCTAAGTAGAACGCTGTTCCATTGGTGCTTGCCTTCATTATCAATACAACCTACCCAATTCGCGACTGTAGGCCATAAGTGATAGATATTTTCGCTTTGGATACCATAATCCAAACTCTTATGTTCTTTGTGAGATATTTGAAGATCCTCTTTTATCGCTAATACATGTGATTCCTTTGGTGCTACTTGAAATCAAGCCACCTATCCAACTTCCTGCAATATATATGGTCTCGATAAACACATAGTAGGCTACCAATCATTGGATCTTATATTGCCTTCCGACTAGACTTGAATCATCATCTTTGCTCAACTTGGTAACCGGGTTTGCATGGGAGTGATAATCGGGTTTGTAATTTTCCATTCAACCTTCTTTAGCATTCCTGATATATTTGGTTTGGAAATAAAAATTCTTTGGTTGCTTTGACGATTCAAGTCCCGAAGAAGGATAGTTCTCCAAGTAATGACATTTAAAATTCACTCTACATGTCTTTGCAAATTTCTCGTTTAACTCATCAACATAAACTTCAATTAATAAAATATTACTCTTGACGCATCTTTTGATGTAGAGGTTGTTGTTCGTGCTTCATTTTCTCTCAACTCCCTACCACAAGTAGAGCATTTCTATCCAGCCTGAGTACCATGCTCTAGGATCCTATTTTAGACCATACAAGGCCTTTCTTTTAATTTACACACATAGTCTGTAGTTCTTCGACAACCTAAATCCTTCTCGTTGTTCAATGTAGACATCTTTTTCAAGTTCCCATTTAGAAAAGATGATTTTATTCATTTGATATACTATAACATTTTTGAGCATGCATAAGCTAAAAGCAAACAGATTGCTTCCATTCGAAACGTTATGTCTCTTCAAAGTCGCATTCCTTCAATCAGGCATATCCTTTACATACCAATCTAGATTTGTTCCTTGTAACTTGTCCATCTTCATTCAATTTATTCCTAAAACCTTATTTTGTGCCTATCACATTCTTATATTCTTTTGGTCTTTGGAACCAATTCCCAAGTGTCATTTTTCTATTTGATCCAATTTCTTCATCCACAGTCTTATTCCAAAATTCATCCTTGTCGGGCTTCTTCAAAACAAATTTGGTTCAATTGTAGATAAGAGTGCTAGGTGTGTTTGTTCTGTGAACGGATTTTTCTTCTACTCCTCAACTCATGCATCTTTGTTTCAATAATTTTATCCGAAGGATTCTTATGTACTACCAGGTGTCTTGGGATACTTTGCTAAACTGCTCTTCTACTCACGATTCTCCTTCTCTATCTTCATCTTCATCTTCCTCTTCTTCTTTGTTTTCATCTTCTTCATGTGTTGTTCCATTGATTGGTTTCTTTCTTTCTTTGATTTTGGTATCCTCGTTTACACTGTTACGTTGATGCTTTCCACAATCTTCTTGTTTAATCTAGATTGTAACACTTTGCATGCTTTCCTTGTTCTTGAGTAACTAACAAGTATTCCTTTCTGTCTACACAAGAGTCAAACTTTCCCATTCTTCCATCTCTTTTGATGTAGCATTTGCTTCTCCAAAACTCAAGTGCTTCACATTTGTCGTCTTCCTTTCCATAGCTCGTATGGGTTTTTATCAGTTGTTGTTTCTGAGCATTACCTATTTTGAATGTGAACTATTGTATGCATCACCTGCGGTCCAAAAAATATTCACAATCCTTTGAATCCATTGTCATTGTTCGAGCCATTTTGTATATTGTCTCTATTCCTTCTTTCAATAACTCCATTCTGCTAGAGGTGTCCTAGTGACAAGAATTGCCTTTTTATTCCATGACAAGGCAGAGGTCCATAAATTCCTTTGAGGTGAATTCTCCATTATCCGATCTTAAACATTTGATTCTTTTGAATCCATCTCATTTCAACCATTTCTTTGCATATCTTGAAATTTTCAAAAGCCTGATTTGTTCTGAGAAAGCAAACTGCAGTTTATTCATTTTTGCATAATCATCAACTAATAACATAAAGTATCATCTCTCACCTTAAGCCTTTTGCTGAAGTTGGTCCAACTAGATCAATATGCACAATTTCTATTGGTTTTATAAGTTGAATATTCCTTTGATTTGAACCTCGTCCTTGTTTGCTTTCCTTTGTTGAAATGCTTGCATAAAGTGTTGGTTGGTTTCGATATGGGGAATTTCTGACCGCTTTCTCTTTGGGTTGACTTTGACAAGGTTATCAAAATGCATGTGACCCATCTTTCTGTACATAGCCACAACTTTCATCTTCCTTTCCTAGACAACACTTTTCATTTCCACTCTCGCTTAACACATATATGTTGTTTGGAAGTTCTTGCACCAGAGTGACTAAATTTCAAACCTTTCTTTTCTTATCTCACACTTTTGTGAATCTAAAGTAACTTTATGACCTTGGTCACACATTTGACTCACACTTAAAAGATTATGTTTCATATCTTCTACTGAGGTAGAACATTTTCTCTGCTTCTTTTCGCTCTTTGTTCTAATTCGGATCGTGGCTCTTTTCCAATGATTTTGATGAATCATCATTTCCAAAGGAGACTTATCCATCTCTTTTCTCTCTGTGAATGTAAGAAACTTGTCTCTATCACCTGGCCATGTGTTTTGAACATCCATCACAACATACCAACCACACGCTTCGCTTTTAGCTTGTAGAGCGTTTTTGCATTCTTCATTGTTATAATGTTCTTGCTTTCTTATCCATGTCATTTTCCGAGATTCTGTTTAGTGACTCGCTGAGGTTCTCTAGGAGGGACTGCCATTCGCAATTTTGGCCATGTGTCCAAAATTGTTACATCTGTAACATTCCACTGCTCAAGGATTCAAATCGATTGTAACTTCTTCTCTATGTTTCACTGTCTTTGAATAACTCCTTTGTGTATGGCTCTCAAGGTAGTTATTGTTCCTATTGTTAGCTCTCTAATTTATAGATTTATGTCCAAAATTATTACAAGCATAACATAAAACCAAAAATATAGTTTGATACCGTAGTTGAAGATCTTTATGAAAGGAGGTGCTCTATGAATCCTTTCTTCTTCTTGAGGCATGCTCCATTGTTGATTCTAAATCAACGTGGAGGAGTGTCCCTGTAATTCTCAGATATCTTTTATCCCCTTTGGATTTGCTTCTCAGACAACTTTGGATTTGTTTTTCCTGCTGTTTTGGGAGTTGAGCCCTTTTCTCGCTTTGATTGTATCCAAGTCCGACTTTGTCAAGATAAGATTTTTTGACTATTGATATACAACTAACTTTGAGCTATTCTGTATATTTTTCTTTGGAATATCCTTTATTAGTGTGTATAACTGCCTGTGTTTCCAACAGATCTCGCCCTTTCCTTCTAGTCATGCTCTTTGAGTGCTTGATCTCTCAATTATTTTATCTTCTATTTGAACCTTCAATTTGTAATCATTTGTTCAGTTCTTGAGTGTCTTTTTCTTATCTGCTATGTTTTGTAGCTTCTTGGTTTTTCTTCTTTCTTCTAATAACTTCTATGGCACTCATTAATTTTCTGAAATCAACTTCCACCTCTTCAATTTCCTTTTCCTTCATATGCTTCTTCATATTCTTCTTCTAGTCTTCTTTTATCGTAGTTCTTCTATCGCCATGAATAGAACTCTCCATGTTTTACTATCACTGACTTCATCTTCATCTCGATGATGAGATGTCTTTCTTTTGTGCAAAAGTTTTTCTGAAAACTTTCTTTGTAGTTATTTTTACCTTTATATGTTTGTCCGCCTTTTGAGTAACCTTCTTCATTTTTCTTTTTCTTATGAGGACATTTGTTAGCAAAATGACCAATACCATCACAATTAAAACAAATTAAAGAAGCTTACCAGATTTCCACCATGGCTCCTTTGTTACTTTTTAGAAAGTTGTTACTTATCTATCATCTTCCTGAGATGTCATGTCGGGCCAAGTATATTCTTTCTTTGTTCTTTTTCTTTTGCTTTGATCTTTTGATGCTTTGAAGACTGGGCTTTTTACATCTAGATTTTCCTGCTCAGCTCTCATAAGCCGTGGAAGATTCCATGCAGCTTTGTCCATGCTGATGAGTTTAGATCCACCTTTCTTTCTAGTGCCGATATCTTAGGGTTGAATCTCATAGGAAGTTTATCTTAGTACCTTTTGAACAATTACAGATTCTTCATTTTCCCAACTCTAAGGATTGCAGCCATCGCTTCATCACTGTAAGAAGTAGGTCGCTGAGCATCTTCTATCTTCCTTTCTTTAGTTGTTCAACTGTGACTGTATTTGAAGCTTTACATGATTTTGGAATTTCATAAATATTTCAAAGCTTGTCCCAAATTCTTTAGCATATTTACAATGTGAAACTTTGGTGAATACCATATATCAATTTCAGACCATTCAAAAGTGCATTTATATGGCTTTGAATAATTCTCACCGAGTTTCATTGCTTTGTCGCTTGTTGGTGGAATTGTTGGTGTTGTGTATCCATCTACAATTGATTGCCAAACTTGAAAACTTCAGGCTCGTGATATATGCTCATCCTTATGCTCCAAAAGCATACTTTGTCCATCAAACTGCGTGGTTCCATTTTACATGAGTTGGTACTTCCATGATCTACCTTTCAGCTGGTTAAATTGATTTCTCAAGAAACCCACTGATACCAATTTGTTGATTACTTAGAGCACCATCAAGTTAATTTATCCTTCCTTGCATTTCGCCTTCTTTCTTCACTTTCCTCAATTTTGGCCTTAGATATCATTTGTAAAACCCAGAAACCTATAGATATCTCATCATGCTCATGTAATCTAAAATGAGAGAGCCTTGCCTCTTTATTTATACTCCAAGTAGCTTCCTTTAAAAACATATTCTAGGTCACTTGGCCCTACTTTTCTTATTTTAGGGTTACTAACTTCTATCTTATTAAAATTATTATTGAAATAATTTATTTTGTATCTTAATTTTGAATTATAATACACTCATCACTTCTGCCTTGATATTTACCTTTTAAAATCTTCTAAACCACTTTGATTACTTGTGACCTTTGGGGGCTTCTAGATGACATATGAGGGGTCCTCCAATCCTCTGTGAAGGCCATAACTCTAAACTGCGAGGGAGTTATAGACGCTCTTACATACCACCAGAATGGTATGACATGTACTATCCATATAGAATAGTATTATCTAAAAAAGGGTCATAAATTGGCAACATTACCTATCAAACAAACTTGGTCCATTACCCAAACCTGGGTCTCCAACTTTCATGGCCATAACTCTAACTCATGGAAGAATTATGTGACGCTCCACATACCACCGAAATGACATGACAAGAACTATCCATATAGGATATTTTCCCCGACAAATTCTACTCTTTCCTTCATCTCATTATTCCATAATAAGCATGGGTTCTCTCATCTACAAAGCATCTTCCCCGTGAGGCCTTTGGCTAACAAGGGGACCACTTTGAGTTCATCCATATTAATTTTATCAACCATGAAAAAATCAATAATGAGTCATATTTACATCAAACACTATTGGGTCCATTACCCAAAACTTTGTGCTACGGGTCTTTCTTTAAGGGTTAGATATCAATGACAACCAACCTTAATCAATGTATAATGTCATCAAACATCCCTCGGTTCATAACACATTGGCTAGGCCCATATGATTGCTATGCTACAGAGGGTGGAGCTGCGCAATTGAAGACTTGGAATGGGGAGTGGAAGGAATTAGATCAATGAATGGGATTTGTTGAATTTCGAAATAGACAACCAGCTGTTCAGAGTTCTTAAGTGAAAGAAAGAAGAAAGGTTCAGGGTACCTCGTGCTGAAAATGGCACTGCGCAATAAAAAGACACCGGACAAGCGATAGAGGAGGAAAAGAGAAGAACACAGAGGTTTCACTGCATAGCCTGGAGTCGAATGAAAACAGTAGTCATATATGTTCCTGATGAGTCATAGCTTATGCTGGAGAATGTATTCTTGGGTATGGAATCGCCGATCAAGGAAGAAAGGAGAATGTAACCCTAGGTATATAGTGACTGATGGGGTCTAAGTAATATACAGAGAAGAAAATATGGAGCAGTCCCGATGTGCCAAGACGCTGGACAAGGAGATTGAGACAGACAAATAAGAAATAAATGAGGATCGTGGAAGAGTCAAAAAGTGGAGAAATCCATCTATTGGATGCTGAAGAAATCTGTATGACATGAAGGAAGACAGTCGGGTGAAGCCTTGTGTGGCGGGTCAAGTTGGACCTAGGGTTTTAATAATCTAGCATTTTGGTACTTTAGGGCTTCTGGACAATTCCAGGATGGTGAATTTAAATGATGTCAAGGAGGATTGTAATTTGCATAAATAAAGGTCAAGAGGATTTTAGGTCACATTGTTGGGAAGTATATAGGTTTTCATTGTTGCTAGTGATTGATCTGATTGTTGTTGGGGAGAAACTATTGTTGAGTGAGAGAGAAGTGTTAAGTGTGAGAGCCTTCCTGTATCAGAAGATTCTCTTCACTGGGTGAAGATCAACCCCGCAATTGGGTACAGAGAGGGAGAGAAAGAGAGGAAGAGAAAGAATATCTTCAGCTAAGAGCACACAAGAACCTATTCTTTTACTCAACATAATAGTACAGCATTATGTGGATGTATCCCCAGAGGGTGAAGCACGGATATTTTGTGTTGTGTGTGATTGATATTCCGTCTCTGTCATTGATATATCAGGATTGTACACTGTTGATATGATAAGTAGATGTGTAGAGTAGATCTGTTGATGAGCGACATATGAATGTGTGTTGTTCTTGTGTCAGATTCACTTGATATCCCCTTTGGTTATAGACATATTTTTCCTTCAACCCCTACATAACTGGGTGAGACTACACTACTTCATGTGTGTTGCAGTAAAGCAACAAGAGTTAGCTTGTTAGTGCTTAGATGAACCGGGTTCACCTCTATGCCACACACTCATATTCTTTTTTATGAAAATATTTGAGGGTTATTCAATCCGCCTTTAGTACTAATGGTAGCTCTTGAAGCACCCTTAGGTCTTTGATCAACCTCCCACTCTGTATTTAGCTCGGATTTGGGTGTCAAATTAACTAGGAAGATGAGATGAACTATAAGTGGGTGGAAGGATGACCAAAATCGTAAATGCGTCGTTCTGATGTGTGTGCGGATTTTTGTGTCCACATTTGTGCATCGAGCGCATATGCACTTTTCCAACGTTATTTGACTGTCGCGCGCACGTGTCATTTCTTTGTATCTTTAGTGCATGTTGATTTTTTAACTAGTTGTATAGTTTTGTGCCCTTTAGAAATGCATTTTATGGACCATGGGTGAACTAATGAGTGTTTGAAGATGTTGGATTCCTGTAACCATTTGTGGATGAAAATACAGTGATAAAAAATAGGAAGGAGCCTCTTTTTATACATGTGGTTGGACAACTATCATAATTTATATCATAAATGTCATCTAAATATAATGACCCAGGAAATCCAGTGGTGACTATAGAGATTAATGGTATTTCTTTTTCAAATACACTTATTGATCTAGGAGAAGCAATAAATGTTATGACCATTGACACCATGCGAATGTTGCAACTAAATCACTTAATGTCAACATAGACCCTACTGGAATTAGCAAACAAATCAGTCATCAACCGAGGAGGAAGTCTAGATGATGTCACAGTCACCTTAGCCTCCTGGGAGTATCATGTGGACTTATCTGTAATTCATTCAAAAACCTCCAAACCTGGACATCCAACTATGCTTGGTCGACCTTGGTTGGCCACTGCTAATGCATTTATTTGTTGTCATTCTGGGGAGATGACAATTTCCAATGGGACCCATAGTCAAAAACTTATTCTCTTTCCTCCTACACAAACAACCACTGAAGTTCGTTTATGTTTGGAGAATCCCTATGGGAAGGAGGAATGTGCTCAAATGTTGTTAACACTTGAGCAAGTAAAGGGAGTTCAAGAAAAAACTGAAGAACATATTTTAAGACTATTTTTAGCTAATACAAAATGCATTGAATATCCTCAATCTTTTCCAGAATATACACATATCTTCATCTCTGAATTTCAAGATATCTGGCATTCCTCCACTTCTACATTGTTCACTATATCAAAAATAAATGAAGGGGAATATTCAATTATTTAGAATGTTCAAATCAGTCCTGGTAAATCTCTATATATCAATTCTATCTTGGAATCAGGTCAACAACAAAAATTGATCCAAATGATTCAAGGATAGTCTGGTGATTTTGCATGGGATTAATCTGACATGAAAGGAATTCACCTGGATACTTGTATACACCATATTTATGCCAATGATCAAATTAGACCTATTAGTCAACCCCAAAAAAGAATGAATCCAACCTTAAAAGATATAGTCAAAGAAGAACTCCAAAGACTCCTACATGTCAATTTTATTTACCCTATTTTAGATAGAAAGTGGGTATCCCCATTAGTTATTGTCCCTAAGAAGAATGGAAAATAGAGGATTTGTGTGGAATTTAGAGCGTTGAACAAGGTTACCTATAGAGATTATTTTACTTTTCCTTTCATAGACTAGGTCTTGGACACCTTATCTAGGAAGAGGTACTTTTATTTCTTAGATGGGTTTAGAGGTTACAACCAGATCCAAATTGCACCTGAATATCAGGAGAAAACCACATTTACTTTCCCATGGGGTACTTATGCTTATAGGTTTCTTCCCTTTGGATTGTGTAATTCCCTTGCCACCTTTCAGAGTGTTGTCCTAGCCATTTTTTCTTATTTAACCCATGACTGTATAGAAGTATATATCAACAACTTCATAGTACATGGGGATGATTTCCAGCAAACATTGGAAAACTTGGAGAAGGTATTGATCAAGTGTAGAGAGACTAACCTTTCCCTTAATCATGAAAAATCCAAAATGATGCTCACTGAAGGGATTGTCTTGGGCCATCATATTTCTGGTACTGGAACAAGGGTAGACCCTACCAAAATTAGCATTATTTCTCAAATCAGGATCCCTAGCTCACAGAAAGAAGTTAGAATCATATTTTCGGTACTGGACTAAGGGTAGACCCTACCAAAATTGACATTATTTCTCAAATCAGGATCCCTAGCTCACAGAAAGAAGTTAGAATCTTCTTAGGGCATTCTGGATATTAGAAGAGGTTCATTCAAAATTTTACAAACTTAGTTGCCCCACTATTCAAATTATTATCAAAAGAGGTTGAATTCCATTTGGATGAACAATGTCAGATTTCTTTTGAAATTTTAAAGAAAAAGATTTCAAGTGCCCCTCTTTTAAGAGGACCAAACTGGTCTCTTCCTTTTCATATCTACATTGATGCCTCAGATATAGCTTTTGGGGCTATTATAAGCCAAAGATAAAACCAACTTCCTTATGTTATCTACTTTGTCAGCAAAAGTATCTCCCTTACCTAAGTAAATTATATTGTCCCTGAAAATAATTATTATTAGTAGTCCATGCCATTAATAAATTGAGACACTACATAACAGGGTATGAGGTTTCTGTACACACATACCACTCAACCATTATATTTTTAATGAATAAACCTGTGACAAATGCTAGAGTTACTAGATGGTTGTTATTATTGCAAGAATTCAACATTACTATCATTGACAGGCGTGGAAGAGATAATCTTGTTGTTTATTTCCTATCTAGACTTATTCATACAGGTGATAATGCACCAGTGGATGACAATTTTCTAGATGAAAATTTGTTTACTATTTCTACTTACACTCCTTGGTATGAAAATGTGGCCAACTATCTTGTAACATGGAAGTTACCTCAAAATCTGTCCCCCAGAGAAAAACAGAGAATTATTCAGCTGAGTGAAAATTATATGTGGCATGATGACTTTCTATACCGTACAGGGCCTAATTTTCTGATCATAAGGTGTGTATAGGAAGATGAGATGCATGATATCTTCAAATCCTATCATGATGGTCCATGTGGAGGCCATTTTGTTGATAAGAGGACAACATACAAAATACTACCGTGAGGCTACTATTCGCCAACTATTTTTAAGGATGCAAAGAAGTATGTGGCCAACTGTGACAATTGTTAGAGGATGGGGAAAACAAATGCAGTTGATGAGATGCCTCTCCAAGCTCAGGTAGTACTTGAACCTTTTGAAAAATGGTCTTTGGACTTTGTAGGGCCTATTAACCCTATGCATGGAAGAAGAAGATACATACTGGTCTGTACATATTATGTGACCAAATGGGTAGAGGCTAAAGCTTTATATTCTGCAAATGAACAATATTTTGTTGATTTTGTATTGAAGAAATATTTACTCATTTTGGTGTGCCTCGATAAATAGTGACAGAACAAGGAACCTAATTTATCTCCAATTTTTTCAAATCCATCACTGAACAATATCAAATTAAACATAGAAAATATTCACCTTATCACCCCCAAGAAAACAGACTAGTGGAATCAACTAACAAGGTGATAGAGGTTATTCTCACCAAGACAGTTCAATTGCACCATAAAGACTGGGTTGATCAGTTTCTTGAGGCCTTATGGGCCTACAGAACAACTTGGAGAAACACAACATGCCATACACCTTATGAATTGGTGTATGGGAAGTAGGTGTTGCTTCCCATAGAATTTCAAGTAAATACCTTGACGATTGTTATGCAATTGGGGATGGATTTAGATAAAGCTCAAAAATAGAGGATATTGTAGCTGAATGAGCTTGATGAAATCAGACAGGATTCTCTTAAGAGGACTACACTCATTCAAGAACAAAGGACTAAATGGAATGATAAATACATCAAAAGGAAGTCTTTCCATCTAGGTGATTGGGCCCTGCTGTATGACAACAGGTTCAAGAATTTCAAGGGTAAATTTTCCACTCAATGGTTGGGACCCTATGAAGTAGACATAATTTACGACAATGGTTAAGTGAAGATAAAAACCATTTATGAAGATCAAAATTCCTTTGTTGTAAATGGGAATCGATTGAAAGTTTATCATAAGCCTCTATCTAAAGAGGATTTTATCAAACATGTTCTCCAAAATTATGAAATGAAATTGGTAAGAAAGAGGAGCTCTCCTTCTGCTGATCCACCACTGTAAGCTTTGTTGTGTGGTTTAATTTAACTTTGTACATATATGTATATAGGTGTGTTATTAGATAGTGATTTCGGTGTTACTAACAAGATCAAAAGTTAATTGTTTTCTCATGTAGATAAGCAATAAGGAGGACATCTTCTTGGTGTAATTTTATTCCTTTATCCAATGTTGGTAGATTACTTATGGAAAAGGAGCCTAATGGAGTTTTCGTTAATTTTTTTAGACTCCTAAAAAATTAAAACATCGGCGAGAAAGAACTGTCCCGGGCTTGAGAAAAATACACAGGACAATTGATAGAGTTTTCTTTAAGTTTTTCAAAATCCTAAAAATTGAAAACACCAGCAAGCATTAACTAATCTGGGCTCGAGGAAAATATACATAACAATAGTAGTTAGGTTTTCCTTACAATAAAATGGAAGTGGAAACAAAATAAGTGGTTAGCCTGGTTCCAAAAATAGGAGGCTTATGCATCTCAACAAGAGGTTGTCCAACTACAATTGCCTTCTTATTACAGAACTTGGAGCCCAATCATTGAAATATTTTGCCTCCTTTTATGACACTTCCATTTCAATTTCAACATTCCTGTACCAGTGTGTTGTAGTTTTTTTAGCATGATACTTCAATAGAAAAAAATCACATGCAGCATCAGTAAGTGCCAACACTTAATCGAGCTTAACCATCAGAACATGCTAGGCTACAAAGAGAACCCTGTAGGATTCCAGTTTGAATATTATACATTCAGGTACCTAATCAAAGCTTCATCTGACAATGGACAAAAACTTCATGTATTCATTCGGTACTGGAGAAGACTCTGTTTGTTCCTCCGGTACTAAAAAAAATTCCTATGTTGGTCCGGTACTAAAACAATTCTCTGTGTTGGTCTGGTACTAAGCCTGTGATCCGGTACTAAAATATTTACCTTGTTTGACAAAGCACACTTTAGGTAATGGAGGCATGAGCTTGTTATTTTATTACTTTTATTAAGAATCATATTAATTTTGTGCTAAACATATGGTTACTCTCATATACCTTTGTTACCTTAAGTTGTTAAACCTCCCTATCAATATCTTCTAAAATATTCATGTTTATTCCCCATGTATTTAAAATCATTTACGATGGAGTGATCATTGATATGACTAGGAAAATAACAATCATACCTTGATCAGGATTGGTCCAGTGTGAAAATATCTTGTTGAAGACTCTTGTTCGTGTGATGTCAAAATTATGATTATGCCACCTTATATAACCTTACATTTTTAATTATTGAGTCCAAACCATTGTGTTGGTGAATGATTACCTTCCGGCAATGTTTGACGTCTATTGTTGCATACTGGTGAATTCTGGTCAAATAGACCACATTCCCTGCAATCATTATGAAAACCGGTGTGAAGGGGATGTGGCATTACTTATGTATATGCTTGTCACATTATCCATGGATGTGATCCCTCGGCATAATTTCTAAATTTCCCTTACCTCACCATCATTACAATTATTTGATCATTATATTCTTGTTTCAATTCATAAGTTCTCTTTTAGATGGCTTCACCATACAGATGAGCGTTATTTACCCACTTCACACTATAAAACCTCCACTCTATTAATTCCCAATATCAATTCATCCTGTTACTTTGTCTTTGTCACACTGTTTTCATAATTTTTCTTCTAGTACCAAACCCTTGCTCGAATCCTATTGYCTACACTTATTTTGAGGCCTATTTTCAAGATGGCATGGGGTTTGACATGCATGAACCTGTGTTCTGGCTTTAAAAAGAGATGGAGTATCAATCATGTAGAGAGAAATTTGAGAGGGCCGACTGGGTCCCTTTTCTAGAAAAATTTAGAGGACATCATAAGAGAATGTACCATGCATTCACCCAGAGTTATGATGGAGAGTGTTTCCAGTTGGGGGAACTAAAGTTAATGATAACTGAAGCCACCATAGGAACAACGATGAAGTTACCTTCTATCGGAGAGAAATATTTCAAAGGAATCATCATTGATAAGAGCCTCTGTTAGAATGTTTTGAAGCTTGAACATTTGGACCCATATTGGAAAAAAGGCATCTCCCGGAGCTAGATCAAGGAGGAATATTGGACAATGCTTGTCAGCTTGTAGAGGTTTTTAACCTGTGAAGGGAGTTATGTAGTAACTTTCCTTTATTATTTAAGGTTGTTGTTTCATTTTGAGGGAGGAACACAAATAGATTTTCCTCATTTTCTCTAGATGATTCTAAATAAAATGGTGAGAGGGGTTATGTATTCCTCTAAGAATCTTTAAACTAGTCTCTATCACCATGGGTTGATGAAACTGCTTGTTGTTCATGAGTTGAGAAAACAAGGCAACAATTGGAACAAAATCCCCACATAAAACTTTTGTTAAGAGGTTTCTAAATCTGTGGAAGGAAATGTGACAGGGGAATATAGTAAGGAGTCAGGTAGAAAGAAGGGAGATAGTAGAAACAAATGAAGGAAGCCATCTAATGAAATAGACATTAGATGGCCCTAGTTCACCAAAATATGTTAGAAAATTTGAAAAAGGTAAAATAATAGTTTTAGAAGAACCGCCTGCATCTAGGGTGAAACGGTCATCCAAAACCAAGGAACCTTTCCCAGACCTGTACACTAAAAGAAAAACACAAATTATTGAGAAAAGGAGGAAGAAATAGAGGTCTGGTAGTGATGCAGGAGAAATTGCCGATAGTGTTCCAGAAATAATTATTGAATTACCTCAGGAGAAGGTTGGAGAATTGGAGAAGACCCATTAATTGAGAGGTAAAGGTAAGAAGAAACTTAGAATCAATGAAGAGAGTGATATGGAACAATCCTCTAGCAGAAAGACAAGAAGTGCATAGGGAGAAAAATTTCGAGTGCATACATTTGAGTCCTCTAGAAGAAAAACAAGGAAGGCACAGGAAAAACAAATTCTAGTGCCCATATCTAAGCCTAAAAAGAAGAAAAGCATATTGTTTGAGGAGGAAATTTCCATTCCTGTTAGAAAACCCATTCAAGCATCGGGTCCAGCACATATAACTAATTGGAGCATGGCTAAACAGGTGAAAATTCTTCATGTTCCTTCTTTTCCAGAGGATCTAGTTGACATTCCAACTTCACTAGAGCAAGAATATATGTATGTAGCAACTATTAGTGAAACGAAGGAGTTAGTAATAGAGACTCTGAAGGATTTAAGGAAGGAAGTTGAAGCCAGGGAGGAGGAGAATGAGAAAACAACGCTTGCACCTACCAGTTCTTTGACCAAACATCAGTTTGTACTAAAAGTTGAAAGGCTTACAAAAAAAAATGAAGAATTGAAGCAATAAGTGGAGGAGTATAAATTTTTGGAAAGACACATCATGAAAGAAAATGCATAGTTGAAGGAGCATAAATGAAGGTTACAACATGAGTATGACGAGGTCTCTGCCAAGATCAATAAGGTTTTGCTCCTAATAAAGTACATAAGAGTCATTAAGAGGGAGCTTAAGGATGAGGCTTTAAGTTTCAATATCTTAAAACCAGACAATTAATGTTCATACAGAGTGGAAGAGAACACCATTTTTGCAATTTTGAGGACCAGTTCAACAATTTTTTCACGAGGACATGAAATAACTTGGGCATAGGAGAAATGTTGGGTCTCCTTTTTTATGCCTCCAATTTCCTTATCTTGTCCTATATTTTGACAAACTTTACCTCAGACATATGCACTATTTGCCTATTTTCTTCAAAGACATGTCTTTTAGGCATTCTTGTGTATATATGAGGTAAACTATGTTTAAATCATAATTTATGAGATTTCTTAGTAATGGGAATTGAATAATTGACGTTGAATGCTCTCTAATTACTTTGATTGATCCAAGAAAACCTAATGACACAACTCCTACTCATCCGGTACTCGTTTCGACGTTCATACGATATTCAATTCGTCTGGTACCTATTTCTACGCTCGTCTATTACCAATGTTGTGTTCGTCTGGTACCTATTTATATACTCGTCTAGTACATATTTTTGTGCTAGTCCGGTACCAATATAGTTGACTATGTGCATCCGGTACCAATATTCTTGTTCCATATATGTTTGTGTGGTACTATTTCCACATCTACAGGCTTAGGTTTTTGAATGAATTTTATTTCGATGGGTCCAAGGATTTTGTTGGCTCTAACATCCTTTGTTCGTTCAAGACCATGATACACTTCATCCTCATGCAAGACATAATTAAGCATTGTTATGATGTATATTTGATTCTTGAGAATATTTTTCATTGCATACCTGTTGTTGAAGTAATGATATGAATTTCAAGTTATGGAATTTATGTGTGCGATCAAATCCTTCATATTGTAAGTTTATTTTAAAGCTACCTTGTTGGTGTAGCAAGGGCCCACCGACCCAACCAAGGTAAGCTTCCTTGTATTTATTTTTGTACATATAATTATGGTTTTTGTGTGGATAAAACCATTATGTGTTTTGATCGTAGTATCTAATTTTGTTTCTTTTTTGTTTCAGTAATACATTTGACAAAATACAATAAAGATGTGTGGTAATTCTGAGTGAATGAGATTTTTGAGTGCCACATAGATTTTCGAGTAAGTATTTGTTATCTTTGTGTGTGTGTGTGTAGACAATCATTTATTAGATTGAATTATTCAATGTTTGTGTCTATTTTACAAGTACAAGAACAATTAAAATCTCCATCTCTCACCCTACACAAACCTACAGGAACAATTAAGATCTCCATATCTCACTACACCTAGAGTTTTCTTCCAGAATTGATTAGGTTATATCTTGCAAATACAGGAACAATTAAGATCTCCATCTCTCACCCTACATGAACCTATAATGGAGTATCTTATTACACCTAGTATTTCTTCTAGGATTGATTGATCTTCCTTTTAAGAATGTGCAGAGTGTTAATTATAGATTGTTGCTAGATTAGTTGCTACAGGAAATAGAGTCAAAGTTCATATTTCCCTTTTGTGAACTTGTAAATGAACAGATTCATTACCTGAGAAAGAGCCTTTAAATCCCATGCTTGTTGATATTTTGTTTATGAGTTTTAATTTCTGGTTTTTAAACTGTGTGAAGAATATTGTTTGAATATTGTGAAACAAAGTATTAGTTTTGGAGTGTTTTTTATGTAGGCTAACTCATAAGACATAGGAAAATATCTGTTATTGGAACATATAGTGTGTAAACTCTATTGATTACGAAAACATATTGACATATTAAATTATTGCAATATATTGAACATATAATTGCACCAACACACTCCCTTTTAGGGCTTCCGGCACAGGTTGAACAAGAATTCTACTTGTTGGTACCTAAGGAATTCTACAATTGCAACACGAATTCACCCAGTAGCAAAAACATGTTTCCTTGGTGAATTTCGAACAACACATTACTCCCATACATGAAGCCTCTTTCTCCACAAATTTTAAACTCCAAAAGGATACAAAACTTTCCCACAATAACTACCTTGAAGCTTTAGCACTCAGAGCTCCACTTCTAGTTAGAAAACACCATGTAAATACTGCTCTCTATGCAAAAACTTGAATATGCAAATCTAGTCCCCTACCGATACAAATTCCCTCTCTTCATCTTGCTTTCTTGACTTGCAATCTTCCAAAATATTATTGTACTCTGGCCCCCCTTGACTCTCACACACACCCTCTTACATGAATTCAATGATTGGAATATAGAACACTCAACAACTATTGGAAGGTTCATGGTAAGGATAATTTATAAGGAAATAAGAAATGGGTTTTAGTTTAATAGACATGGGTAAACTCTCCCCCCATTGGATCCCTTCCCTCTCTCGTGGATAGTTAGCTCCCAAATCTTCATTCATGTCCATTTGCAATTGTCGATACATTTTATTTGTTATATTAAATTTACATCATTTACATATTACATCGCTTTAGATCTCGACCATATATTAGATTTAAAATATATATAACTAGTTTGGGGTTTTTAAATGGGATGTTACAAATACAGTGGAAAATATTGAATACTATCTAGTCTTAAAATATTTTGAAGATTTTTTTTGGGAAATCCCATGATTTCCACCAAAGAGATATATTGATTTCTCTATTAATTTGGTTCCAATAGTTGCCCCAGTGTCCATGGAACCTTACAGAATGGGAACACCAGAATTGAAAGAGTTGCATATGCAGCTTGAAGAGATATTAAAGAAGGGATATATATGCCCAAATGTGTCACCTTGGGGAGCCCCAGTTATTTTTTTTAATAATAAATATGAAACCTTAAGGCTATGTATTAATTTCATACAACCGAATATGGTCACAATAAATAACAAATATCCTTTTCCAAAGATTGATGATCTTTTTTATCAGTTGAAAGGTGCAAGAATATTTTCCAAGACTGAATTGAGATCAGGTTATCATGAAGTGAGGATAAAATATGAGGAAATCAACAAGACAACGTTCAAAACAAGATATGGACATTATGAATTTATAGCAGTGTCACTTGGGCTATCAAATTCCCCAATTGTTTTCATGTTCCTGATGAGTGGACTGTTTAGGAAATACCTGGACAAGTTTGTAATTGTTTTCTTGGATGATATTATAGTATACTCCAATACAAAATAAGAGCATGAGTAGTATTTAAGAATGGTGCTACAAGTTTTGAGAGAGCATAAATTTTATTCCAAACTAAGTGTGTCTTTTATCAAAAGAAGTTTCACTACTTAGGGAATATTACTTCAGCAAAAGGGATAATGGTTGATCTTGAGATGATAGAGGCCATTAGAGGATGACCAATGCTAATAAAGGTTAGAGAGGTCATATATTTTATAGGTCTTGTGGGTTATTACCGAAGATTCATATAGGGGTTTTCAAATATTTCAACCCCAATCACTTTGCAAAAAAAGGGAGTCAAGTTTGAATGGACTCCCAAATGTGAAGAAAGTTTTCAAAAATTGAAAGATATTTTAACAAGTGAACCAATATTAAAGGCTATATATCCAAATGAAGATTTTTTAGTTTGCATTGATGCATGCAAGGAGGGGCTTAGTATATTCCTTACTCAAAAATATCACGTGTTCTTCTATGAGTCTAAACGAGTAAAGGAGCATGAGAGGAATTATTCTACACATGAATTTGGAGTTAGTAGAAATTGTTCATGCATTAAAAATGTGGAGACATTACCTAATGGGCCAAATATTAGAGTTAAGAACATACCACTATGGTATGAACCATTTGTTTGGACAACCCACATTAAATTCCAAGAAAACTAGATGGATCGAATTTCTAAGTGAATATGTCTTTGAAAGTAAGCATATAAAAGGTAAGGAAAATTAGGTGGTTGATGCACTCAGTAGAAGAGCTCATGAAACACATATTCCATCCATAAATATGTTCAACATAGATTTAAAAGGTAGAATTATAGAGGCTAAAAATTTAGATAAAAAATATTTAAAAATAAAATAAAACTTACTTGAAGGCAAGTTACAATAGAAAATTAATTATTATGATTTGAAAGAGGATGGAATCATCACGTGCAAAGGAAAAATATATGTGTCACATTCGGTAGAGATTAAAAATATAGTGTTAAGGGAAATGAACAATGTGTCATATGTTGGGCACCCAAGATATCATAAAACAATTGTAGTTATAATAAGCCAATACATTTGGCCATGAATGAAGAAAGAAGTGGCTAATTATATTGCTAAATTCCTAGAATTCCAAAAGGTGAAAATAGAGAATGGACATCCAATAGAAAAACTACATCTATTTCCCATCTATGAGTGGAAATGGGAAGTGGTTACAATTGATTTCATTACAAATAAGTGTAGAACAATGAATCAACATGATTCCATCATGGTGGTGGTGCAAAAATTAACAAAGGATACACATTTTATTCCTATGAAGACCACACACAAGGCATAAAAATTTGTAGAGATTCACAGGAGGAAGTTGTCATGCTACATGGGGTGCCTAAGGAAAATGTTTCATATAGAGATCCAAATTTTAGCTATAATTTTTCGAAAGGTTTGTTCAAAGGCTTTGGGAAAAATTTAAATATTAGCAGAAATTATCACCCAGAGTCAGATAGGAAAAAATAGAGGACTAACAAAATAATTTAAGACATTCTTAGAATGTATGTGATAGACCAACCATCAAAGTGGGAAGATTATATCCACTCAGTGGAATTTTCTTACAACAATGAGTATGAAGCCTCATTAAAAATGATCCCATTTGAAGAATTGTGTGGCAGGAAGTGTAAGACACCAGTGAGTTGGGATAACCCCACATAGATAGTTGTCATTGGGATGGAATTGTTAAAGGAAATGGAAGAGAAGATGGCTAAGATCAGACATAATTTAAAGGATTCTCGGGATAGGAAAAATAAATATATAGAAATGAATAGAGTTCTTAGATATTTTAAAGTGGTTGAACATGTTTTTCTAAAAGTGAAAGTGAAGAGAAGTTCAATAATATTGGGTTGATGCCCAAAGTTGGTAGCAAGATATTGTGGGCCATTTGAAATATTAGAAATGATAGGGCCAGTTGCATACATGCTAGCACTTCCTGCATCCATGAGAGTTTATAATGTTTTAATTATGTCATTATTAAATAAATATATTCCTAACACTAACCACATAATTTATTGGAATGTGATCCAAGTGGAAAATGAAGTGGATTTTCGGGTGGAATCAATGCACATTCTAGGCTGAAAAGTCAAAATGATATGGAAAAAATCCATAGGGATAGTAAATATTCAATGGACCTAATATTATTCTAAATATGAAACATGGGATCATGAAGAAAGTATGTGAGAGGAATACCCACAATGTTTTTTCATTTTTGAAGAAAATAGAAGCTAGAAAGGAAAGACTCCATTTTGGGTAGCCAGAGTTACAAAACCAAATCTTAGAATTCTTGGTCGCCTTTGTTTACATATTGACAAAACAATGGTGGGATCGATGAACTAAGGGTAGTGAAGGGGGAACATTCCTTGGATAAAAAATGTCATAGACTTGACCCCCTAAGTACTCTTTAAAAGAAATGGGGCTTAATTTGTCTCTTTCCTGCAACTCCCTGAGTTCTTCAAATGAGGACACCATCGTCATGTGCTCACCGA
Source organism: Picea sitchensis (assembly GCA_010110895.2). Lineage (NCBI taxonomy): Eukaryota > Viridiplantae > Streptophyta > Pinopsida > Pinales > Pinaceae > Picea > Picea sitchensis. Next base: position 27,805 of record SNQJ01S0079900.1, read on the forward strand.
GAGATTTATAACGACTATAACCTTGTCCAAAATAAAGATTTGGTTTGAAAATTATGTCCTTACAAAGGTTTTAGGGTGTCATTGGCCAATGGCCATCCCCTTCACCATGTGGCATCCATGTAGATTCACCTCTCTCGTGTCACCTGACATGGAACGATTGTGACCTAGGTTGTCACCCCCTGGTGATGACGTGATTTTTGGTTGCAGGGAATATCTTTTGGTATTTATGGATATCGGGCCTTTGGCCCTTCGAAATTCTCGCACAGGTATAAAAATTCCCAAAGATCTGAATTCCATAGGGTTACTTCCACTCCGAATATGTACAGTGGAGCTCCATCCAACCTTGGATCTAATGGATGAGGTTTTTATGCACCTAACACATGGTTTATATGTGATGAGGAAGGAAAGGGGGGAGATTCCCACACCTAACTCATGTCTAATCCGATGACACCATGTGGACCTACCCATATGCTATAGCGGGAAAACCCCCCTATGGACTACACTAGGGTTCAACATGTAGGAAGATCTAACCATCTAAAAGTATGCTAATTTCCTAGATACCCCGAATATACCCCACATTCATACATGAAATACAAAGTGAAAAGATCAGGTAAATTTATCTTTTACTCCACATCCAGTGTTGATCCTCTCGCGTTCGATAGCTCCACTAACTACAAGCTTCTTCCCAAGGCTGGTTTGCATTCACAAACAGATAAAAAGGAAACTACAAACATGCATCTCATATATAAATCATGGGTTACATGTTAGTATAAGACATAAATCAAATACAAATATTTGACACATCATATTTCGTGACAGAAAAAGTATTCCTTTTATTGATATCAAAATGTTTACTTACAACAAAGGTCGACGACTACTCCACGAACCTGGTCCGGGCTCCTCTTCACCAAGATCCAACTATGATTCCACGTATCTTTATCCTCTCACACTTCTTCTAGGGAAATGGCATAGGTTTACAATGAAGGAAAAATGCAAGAATGGGAAATTCTAATGCAAATCTCACAAGGTGACTGCAATTATTTGGGGCAAGGAGGGGATGTGAAACGGGAAAAGTTTCACTATTCTTATTCTTGGATTTGGAATGAGACCCAAACATCTCATTTTATATGAAAAAAGGATGGTTATTCGGTTGGTTGACGGGCTATAAGTGGTGGTATGGTTGGAAAACTACTCAATAGCCCGTAATCTCAACGAATTGCTTAAATTGTTTTAATTTTTGCAACTTTTGTGGGTATACGTGGGCTATAATGGTTCAAATAGCATATGTACGTGAGCTATAGTGGTTCATAAATCGTGTGTACATGGGAAGTAGTGGTTCAGTGTGCGTACATCTTCAAATATAGTGTTTTTAAGAAGAGTTGTTGAGTGATGGCTTGGAAAAAATAGCAAGCAAGAGGGCTTGATGTCAGGTATGAATGTATGGTGCAATTTAGGGTTATAACAGATGACCCCTAATGTGTGAGGTCAAAAGATCATATGATGGCCAAAATACATTACAAATCTTCACCAACGTACGAAGCGAGTGAGCACGGGGCTAGAGTTCGGGAGGTGCCATCTAAAAAATAACAATTGTCTCAACGAGGCGGGCATACCCATGCTCATGATGAAATAAATCTTGAATGCCAATAAAATACAATGTAGATCCATGTCATATAACTATATAAAGTGTAGCCGTGATAAATACACAATAGATATACATGTCAAAATCAAAGATATATATGTATAGTATCCATCTTCCAGAAGCAAATGATGCCTGATGCCTGGAGATGAAGCCTTCATAGCTCGAGAAACAACTTCAAGATATTCAAAAATTGGGTAGGAGTGTAATGTGAGTGTACGAATTCACTACCCAGAGGTCTTCGACGGCTTGTCGGGAAAAAACAAGAGGATCTCAATGATCAGGCAAATAAATTTAGTGATTTCAAACAAGGAATTGATTGGACTTTTGGTATAGTCGTGCATGAGGTCAAGAGACAAAATATAGAAAGGCCAACTCAAGTTGAGTAAAACTTCCCTAGGACAATAGCACGACAGATGATCAAACTTAAGCATCATGGCATTGACATAATTTCACGATGCAGGAGGCAACACAAAGTCTCCATGTGTTTGGAAGGATAACCAAATGGAGGAGGACACAACTCTATGTAGCGAGAAAAAATTTCTAAGGTCATATTAAATCCCAAAGCTTGACGAACAAATGGAAGGATGTGATTTTTCCAAGGGCAACTCATTGTACTTCCATAAAAAGAAAATAAATTTCTCGTCCTCTTTTTGGGGTATATTTGATTTTTTTGTCTTTTTCAATATTTTGAAAGATCTTGAAAAAGAATAAAAGAATGTTATGTTACAAAGGAGGAATGAGTGTCACAATCATACTAGTTCCAAGTGAAAGGAAAACACTAATTCTCATAGCAAGGATACATGTGCAGGAAAAGGGACACTCGATAAAATTCCTCCATGGGTCAAGGTGTCAGGTCGCAGAGGCAAAGTGCTACAAGGCTTGTGTATAAATCATGCTTCAAAGGTTCAGTTGAGAGCAACATGGAGCCGACATTAGGCCAAATACGCAAATATGCAAATGAAATTAGCAAGACACGATGAAACACCCTTCAATGTATTTTTCATGAGCCCAGAGAAGGTAAGATCAGTGGTTTTTTCATGTTTAGAGAGTCTGAAAAAAATAAAATAAGACTCCGTTGGGGTACCTTTTTCGAAGGTAGTCTAGTCGATTCAAAAGGGATAAAATAGCACCAAAAAGACATCTATTCAGAACCATTTTAACAAGTGTGACACATACAAGATCACTCGAAATTGTTTTCAATTTTAAGGAGTCTGAAAAAATATTAACTATGGAATCCGTATGGTGTGTTCTTTTGAACCAGTTTAACNTAGCACCAAAAAGACATCTATTCAGAACCATTTTAACAAGTGTGACACATACAAGATCACTCGAAATTGTTTTCAATTTTAAGGAGTCTGAAAAAATATTAACTATGGAATCCGTATGGTGTGTTCTTTTGAACCAGTTTAACGAGTGTGAAGGAATAAGGTCACTCGATGATATTTTCAATTTTAAGGAGTCTGAAAAGAGCTTAACTATGAACTCTGTATAGGATGTTCTTCTGGACCAGTTTAACGAGTGTGAAGGAACAAGGTCACTTGACGATCTTTTCAATTTTAGGGAGTCTGAAAAGAGCTTAACTATGGACTCCATGGGGGTTCCTTTTTTGTAAATTTAGTCCCTCAGGTCGCAAAAAGGGTTAAAATTATACCTGAGAATACTCTTCTAGAAAACCAAAGTTCCTATAGTATACCTTTATTTGTGCAATTGACCATCCAGACTGAAAAATGGGTAAACTACCAATGGACAGACATGCCTTCAAATTTTAGTTTGGCGAGCATGAAGGAAAACAAGATCGCTCGACAATCTTTTCATGTTTAAAGAGTCTGAAAAGGGCTTAAAAGAAAACTCTTTTTCTTGGATTCCTGAAGGTGAGGACAAGAGTGATGACACATCAGACGTATCAGGCTCAATATCATAATCAAGACATGAGTAACAAGGACTCCCAAACCTAAAATCATTAATGACGACATGGACACCAAAATGCAACCAGGATCCACCTAGGGCGTCCATGTAAAGGTAGTCTCTACGACCTCACCATGACACTTATAAAACAATAATGATGGTTCTGTACTATATCTCAATGGGATTGACCCTATGGAAAAGAGGAAAAGACAACAAGATGCATAAAGTGGAGGTGCAATCCTAACTTAAATTCAAAATGTTGGAAAAAATGAATTTTACCAAAGGACCTTTAAAAGTGACCCATCTCCCAAAAATTTTCCAAACCAAAAGTGACGTTCATCATAACATCCAATGAGAAACTCAAGAACCATGCTAGATGATTTTCAAGCTAGGAAAAACGACAAAAGGGTTCAAAAGAGTGGAAAAAAGGGCTAAAAAAGCCTATAAATAGAAGTTGATAGTTCATTTTCACCATTGCAAATTGAGAATTAACTAAAAATCTAAAAATACCCCTTTGTTAAACGATTTGATTCCGAGAGATTTAGAGGACAAAAAAAACTTCTTCTCGGACCAAGTAAGTACAAAACAACCCCTCTTTCATTTCCATACTTTCCTTATGCATTTGTTTTTTCGAGGGGTGCTCCCTCCTAAAAAAGGGCAGCCTTGCGTGTACGTGGGTTGTCCAAGGACAACCCACGTATGCCCATGGGAAGAAAACAATCTGCCCACGTGCATACGCAACTATGTCTAAGACATCCCGCATACACCCTCAATAACATAGAAAAAATGAAAAACAAGAGTTAACTCTCCCTTTGAACTTGTCATTTGATAGGATGTACGTCCACTAGAGAGAGAGAGGGTAACTCATCATGAGAATCAAATAGTCTTGCAAGAAGCAATGGAAGCAAATGCTGCTACTTCATCTGGGAGTCCTCATACTCCCTAAATAGTTGCCACCACATGGGGCATTCCTCCTCCTAAACCACCCTCGTTGGTCCGGACCACCATGGTCTCGACCACCTCTACTTCGGGCAGTCGTATGATTTCGTCTATGGCAGCGATCACTGCTCCATTCACACAGAGTGTGATGAGCCCTCCATTTTCATATGGTATGCCTACATTTTATACAAACTCCATCCTCTCCTACTCCACCATACAAATCATGGGTCAGGGGGAAGGGAGCTGAAACGCTCTTTTGCAAGGGTCCATGGGGGGAACCTCAACCCCCTATAATGCTTTCCCTTACGGGGGGTCACATACCTCCTTCGACCCCTTCATTCGACGGTGCTCCCCAACAACCCATCGAGTTGAACATGAACTATATCTTGTTTGGAGTAGGTATTCTGGGACCCTCTTCCTACACCGCATCCGTGGGTTCAATGTTTTTCTCTTTGTTCGATGCATTTGGTAACAATGGTTTCTTGTTACCTACCATCTCGGCTAGGGGAAAACCTAGTTTTGGACAATGAAATTTTGTGCAGGGTACTATTCCTACATAGGTGGCAAACACAGGAATATTTTCCTCACAAGGACTTTGGAATCCATGGCAGGGAGTAGTTCCCTCATTAGGGATGCCAACCGGGGGGAACCCCTTCCATGGTCAGTGGAACCCCGGGCAAGGCTCAGTAGCTATGCTTGTCGGATCAACAGGGGGAAACCCTTTCCAAAATATTTGGAACACTACACAGGGAGAAATCCCTGCCCAAACCTCAATGTCCAACTATGAGAATCAGCCGATGAGTTCCCAACAAACGCAGTATCTGTTTTCTAGCCAAGGCCATGGTATTTACCATAACCGTTCTCAACAACCTAACGTTTCCTGGCAACCTGGTGCTAGTCAAACTCCAGGCTCCTTCTTCCCTGTACATAGTCAACAACCCAAGCTACCATTTCATTTTCTAAACTTTTCAAGATTATTAAATGACCTAATTTGTCACGATCCTCGTTGGCCTCCCATGCCGACGAAGTTTCCCTTGAATATTCTGAAATTCAAAGGTAAGCCTAACAAAGATCCAGGCGATCACCTAACCACTTTTCACCTATGGTGCTTGTCAAGCTCGTTGCGAGACAACTACATAAAGTTGTGTCTGTTTCAACGCACTCTTATAGGGAATGCTCCAAAATGGTACATCGAGATCGACCACTCAAGATACTCTACTTTTGGCAAATTTGCAATGGTTTTCTTAAACCATTTTCAACTACCTATGAGATACAATGCCAGCATCGAATTGTTGGCCAACTTCGAGCAGACGAAGGGCGATCATATCTCGGATCACATATGATAATGGAAGTGTCAGAGGAGTTTGATAAAAGTACTAGTTCCACCGGCTTTCCTGTTGGAGTGGTTCCTTAAGTCTTTGTTAACCCATTTATCCAAGGACATTGCAACATCGGGAGTCTTTTCCAAGGAAGAGGTGATAATGAGAGCTCAACAACTTGAATTGATATACTCTTAGTCTAGTTTACTCTATGAATTTTTTCCATATGTGGCACAGTCTATCCTTGACAAGGATAGACACAATTCTGGACCACATGTCGATGGCATAGTTGGTTCAGCACAAGAAAATCACACTGATCAGTTTTCGAATCAATTGCAAAAATTGTCAATACAATAGACAACGGTCATACAAACTTGTAGTTCAGTTGCTCCCCCTACTCATATGTTGGATGTGAACAATGTGCAGTTGACAAACCCAAAGGCCAACCGACAGCCTGATGGAAAGAAAAAACAGTGAAACAAGAAGGGTAAGGGGGATAAAAAACCCAACAATAATGCTAGCGGGGGCAACACAGAGAAAACAAAGTTGAAGTATTCATGTAACCTTTGTAAGGAGGACCATCTGATTCACCTGTGGCCTCATCTTGTGGAGGCTCAGAATTTATTGGCACAACAATAGCCTGTTGTGTTAACGAACCCATTTCCACATGGGAAAATTTGACTCAAGCCTCTATGAGCGCAGATGGGGGCAGTCAGGGACCCCCTATATATTCTAGTAATCCCTCAGTCGTGAGTGTTTATATTTTGAAAGGTGAAGCTCACATAGCAACTAGGGAACACGATTACAGAATTCCAGACACTTCTAAAAAGGGTAAGGAAGCCGTAAACCCATCTGTTCCTCTGGAGATCGAGAAGACAATGGGAAAAATAATGAAATGCATCCTAAAAGGGGCGTTCAAGAAAGCTTCACATAATACGAATGCGAGGGCCACCTAGAATTACTATGTGGTGGAGGATTTGTAACAAACCCCTTGCACGATGTTCTCTTTTGAGTTCCTCCAGAGCTTCCCTTTGCAGAGAAAGGCCCTATTGGCTACCTTAGGATCTATTGAGACCTATAATCTGGGAACGATCATGGTTGATATGACTAACTTGAAACCTCATCTCCCATACCACGTTGTGTTTCAGATAGTAGTGGCTCACCCCATGAAATATTTTACTCGGAACGATTTCCACACGGTGGTTGATGAGGGATCCTCGACATGCACAATGTCATTGGCGTGTTGGAAGGCCATTGGCCAACCCATTTTGTCTCTGTCACCTACTCGGCTTACTGCTTTCGATGATCATTCTTTCAAACCACATGGAATAATCCCTTCTTTCCCCGTGTAGTTAGGAAGGAAGACTGTGTGCCTCGACTACAACTTGCTAATAAGAAGGAGTTGGTCCTATACAATTCATGCAGTGGTTGCAACATTTTTTCAGGTCTTGTTGCTTCCACATGAGGGTCGAATCATAACCATTTATCATTTGTCTTTCTCCAGGCCTAACCCTTCATTGGGGGCATTCAAAGTTTCGATGATTGATAACCCTCATCCCGACATTGCCAATGTGGGGGTTGGTTTTTTCCCACCTTTGATGAGTACTTTCAATTACCCACCTCCTTCTGGTGATGTCAACATGATATCAGCTATCCCCGACCATCCTAGGGCTGAAATATTTCAAGTGTCATCATTCCATATGACTTACTTTAATGATATGTGGACTCTTCCTTCCCCATCTGCCTTAATGGAAGGGACATGGGATCCTGGCATGTCCATGCCCTTGTCAGCAATAGAATTTGCATACCATATTGTCTAGCAAGCTTTGATCGACCCCAATGCGACTCCTGCACTGGAGTTAGATCCAGTTATTGAGCCTATTTGGGATCAACATTCCCTCACCACCACCGATTCTTTAGAATTGGTCTTACCCTCTGAAAAGGTGATTATAGAGGCAGTGAATGGTCTGGACAGACCCTAGGATGATCTCCATCACAGAGCTTATTTCCTCCCAGAGTTAAGAAGAACAAAGGCAGGAGAATTCATTTTGACTATGACTGGAGATAGGTCTTGTCCTATTAATCCTCTAGATACGCACATAGTTTACGCCGAGGGTAATATTGAAACCATCACTAAAACGATACCTACTGACATCTCCAAAACCCTTGGCATCATGGAGAATGTCTTTGTCAGA
>SNQJ01S0079901.1:18977-40015 GCA_010110895.2 Picea sitchensis
GGACTGGTTTGAAATTAGGATAAGTCATGGTCTCGTGTTCAACAATTCATGGGTTGATGCTTGGAATTTCCTCGTAAGACCAGGAAAAATGACACAAAACTCCTTAAAAAACTCAGTGTAGACTTGAATCTCTTTGGGGGAGCAATCTGCTCTGACGAAGACATGCTCCATGATGCCAGGGTTTTGGAGATATCAATAGGAATTGTTGTAGCAATACTTTCCATGTTTCCCTTGGCATATATTTTGTTCATAGCTAGAGGGTTAATAGGACAAGGACTATATCCATTCATGGTCGTGACAAACTCTCCTACCTCTATTCTCCTGAGATCGGGAAGAAAATAAGATCTATGGTGAATATCATCCCAAGGTCTATCTGGACCAGTCATTGCCTCCAGAATCACCTCGTTAGAGAGAAAGACTAAGTCTAAAGGGTCCTGAACGATGAGAGATTCTTGAGCCCAAATAGGCTAGAGAAAAAGATCTAGCTCTTGTGGGGGTGTCGGATCAAGGTTGGCCGAGGCTTGATGGACAACACTGTATGCAACCTCATCAACAGATAAGGGCATGGCCATGCCAAGATGCCCTACCCCTTCCATCAAATCCAATGGGGAAGGTAAATTCCATGGGTTGTGAAAGTAGCTCGTTTTGAAAGACGACACTTGCAAAATTGCAGCCTTTGGTTGGTCGTGGACGACCGAAATAAACCTTACATCATTGGAAGGCGGCGGATAATAAAAATTTCCCATCAAAGATAGAAACAATCCAACACCTAAATTGACGGTGCATGGCTGCAGGTTATCAATCATCAGGACTGTGGATGCCCCCGATGAAGGGTCAGGACGAGAGAAAGACAATTGGTCGACGATTATAATCCGACTTTCGTGTGGAAATAATAAGACCCAAAAAATGGTGTCTATAACCGCATGCATTTCATAAGTCCAACTCTGTCCTAACAAAATATTACAGTCGAGAGGTGCATGGGAAAATAGGGAATTATACCATGTGGTCTGAACGATCGACCATCAAAATCCATAAGCACCGTAGGCAATGGAGACAACTCAGGCTGACCAATGGCCCTCCAACATGCCAAAGATATCACGCAAGTCGAGGCACCCTCATCAATCACTATACAGAAAATTTTATGTGTCAACTATTTTGTGGTGTAAGCCACTACTATCTAGAAGGTGACATGGTGAGAAAGACGAGGTTTAAGGTCATTTGGATCGAAAATGATCATCCCTGAGTTACTAGGCTATACCGCTCCCAAGGCGGACAACAAAGCTTTTATCAATGAGGGGAAACTCTAGAGAACTTCTAGAGCAGACATAAATTAAGGGGTTTGTGCCAGATCCTCCATGATGGAGTAATTATGAGCATCCCTCGCATTTGGGATATCAAAAGCATTCTTGAACACACCTTTAGGGATGCGATTCATTATCTCTCCCACTATATTCTCAATTTGAATAGGAGTCAATGGGTTGTAGGCATCTTTTCTCTTCTCAACAAATTCCAGCATTCCGTAGTCAGGAGTCCTAGTTGATAAATGAGCTTCAGCATTCATCACGCAAATTTTCTCTACTGGGTTGTTTGGATTAGGCGCAGGGGGTCCCTGACTGCCCCCCGTCGTGATCGTGGGTGCGGATGCTTGAGCCATATTTTTTCATTGTGGAAAATATTTTGTCAACACAATAGGTTGTTTTTGTGCTAATATCTTTTGGGCTTCCGCAAGTTGAGGGAACATGTGAGTTAAGTGGTCATCCATGAAAAGATTACATGGAAACTTCACCTTCCTATTTTCAGTTTTTCCCTCGTCGACATTGTTAGTATCATTTTTATCCCCCTTACCCTTCTTGCTTTTCTGTTTATTCTTTCCCTCGGTCTGCTATTTATCCTTGGGAGTTGTCAATTTCACACTATGTACATTCAACGTCTAGGTTGTGGGGGCAGCTGAACTAGGATTTTTCCTAGCCACAGTCTATCGAATCAATAATTTTTGTAATTGATTAGACAATAGATCCATGTACTTGTTTTGCACTGAGACCACTATGCCATCAGTGTGGGGCCCAATTTTTTGTTTGGATTTGTCGATATTTGACCATGGCGCATCGGGTAAGATCTCATAAAGCATGCCAGAGTGAGAGTAAACCAATTCCAACTATTGGGATCTCATAATAGCCTCCTCTTCAGAAAACACCTAGGACATTGCAACGACTTTGGACACTCAAGGAACCAAAGACTTTAATAACCACTCAATCAATAATGTAGGAGGGACCTTGAATTTAATCAAACTATTTCGTCACCGCCATTCTCGGATATGATCTGAGATATGATCGACTTTAGTTTTCTTAAAGTTTACCAACAACTCAGTGTCAGCATCATATATCACTAGCAACTGGAAATGGTTCAAGAAAACCATAGCTAGGTCATTAAAGTAAGAATACTTTGAGTTGTCGAGCTCGATATACCATTTCACTACACCCCCTATAAGGGTGCATTGAAATAAGCACAACTGAATAGAGTCATCTTTCAACGAGTTAGATGAGCACCACAAGTGAAAATTCGTCACATGATCACTTGGATCACCTAGATTTTTAGAAGAAAGAAGCCGACGTCAACCTAGGGTAAGAAGCTCTTGATCAAAAAATTGGTCACTTTATTTTTCCCTCTCTTGGAATGATCTGTAAATGGGAGGCTAATAGCCTACTCATATCACCAACATGAAAATCTCTATAAACAAATATAACTGTATATCTTTGGATGAAAATAAATAAGCAACCAACCTAGCCACAAGTTGAATCATCCCAAAACAAAATGAAGTCTGTTATCCAGAAGTCGAGTCGAAGAAATGAGCTAGAAGGAATCCAAGTCGAGTTAGAAAGATGCAAGTTGGGTCAGAGGCACAACAAGTCGACCAAAGTTGAGTTGACCCAAGTCAAATTTACCCAAGTCGAGTCGACCAAGAAGGAACATCAGTCAAATGAAGAAGGGAACATGACCAAAGGGGAAGCCAAGTTGAAGTGGATCGACCCGTGGCTAAAACAAATAGAAAAGAGGTGGATTTGGCATCCAATAATTAAGGGAAACCCTCTACACGTCGGAATTAGTGACCAACAACTAAGAAGAAATTTCTAGGGGAGAATTTTATCACTAGTGGCATGTAAAAATGATTGGAAGACTATTTTTAATAACCCATGATGCATAAAAACGCCCAAGGAAATTTTGGCAACACAGAGCAACTGAAAACAAATGGGAGTCAAGTTTTAACATTCTCTAACAAGGAAAAATGTATATAAGTCGACTTGATCATTCATGAACAATAAAAAACATATGGAAGCCGATTTGAGCATTAATGAACAACGAAAAACATATGGGGGGAGAAATTCATAGTAGGCAAATTGTCAAAACATGTATATGGTCTGTGGCTAGCTAGAAAACACCCATACAACCCCAGGTTTCTAAAGATACTCTGTGTATGATTTATGTGAAAAGGAAAATTCCCCAGGAAGTTGAGAATGTTCCCAATGACTCTAAGAACAAAATTAGAAACCCCCAATGAAATATCAATGGCTTGAGCAGGATGGTCATCAATTTCCAACTCAAAAGTCAATGCATGACTATGGTTAAAGAGTTGTTAGTATGGTTTATTGACCCACATGAACCATATTCACATGAAAGGAACTCAACCCAAATGAAACAAAGTTCTCATCACTAAAACATACACAGACGACCATTAAATTACAGTGCACAACATTTACCATTCATAAACAAATACTAGTCCATCATGAAAAATGACGTATGGGAAATTGTGCCTAGACCCAAGGAAAAATTAGTGGTAACTTCAAAATGGGTCTACAAGATCAAACATGTCGTATATGGAAGCATAAATAAATACAAGGCAAGGTTCGTGTCTAAAGGGTTCTCCTGGAAGGAGGGAGAATATTATGATGAAACCTTTGCTCCTGTTGCCAGATATACTTCTATTAGAGCCATTATGTCTCTTGTTGCTTCCATGGGATGGAGTTTACATCAGATGGATGTAAAGACAACTTTTCTCAATGGATCAATTGAAGAAGAGGTATACATTGAACAACCTCAAGGTTTTGAGGTGCATCCCAAAGACACTCATGTTTGCAGATTAAAGAAATCCATGTATGGAATCAAGCAAGCTCCAAGAGCATGGTATGCCAAAATTGATAGTTACTTAATAAGAATTGGTTTCTATAAAATTCATGCAGATCCAAATCTCTACTACAAGGTTGTGAACAATGCACCTGTGATTCTACTGTTGTATATCGACGATTTATTCTTGACAAGTTCAGAGTCTCTCATCACCCAGTGTAAGAAGGAATTAGCTTTTGAGTTCGATATGAAATATCTTGGTCTCATGAACTATTACTTGGGACTAGAAGTATTGCAGAAGCGTGATGAAATCTTCCTTGGACAAAGAAAGTATGCAATGAAGATTCTTCAGAAATTTGAAATGATGGATTGCAAATCCATGGCCACTCCTATGACCACATATATAAGAAAAGTAAGAGACTCAGATTCTAATCTAGTAGACCCATCCCTATATCGAAAATTGATTTGGTTGTTGATGTATCTAGTGAATACTCGATCAGATATTTCGCAACTAGAATGCAGAAGGTAAAGTTGCATGACAATAGATATTGTATGTTTTGTTTATGTTTTCGTCCCAAGGGTTAGGGTATTCAAGGTTTCTACAGAAAAGAGTTTTCCCTATTCTATAGCTCTTTTATTAGGGTCCAACAGTAGTACTCAACCCAATATCTCAGGGCACCAACCAAGGAGGCTAGACTGTGCCCTTAGCCGTACTACTCGACTACCCAGGTACTAGAGACTAGTATCTTCCCAAGTGAAGTTCTCGGTGGCAATATATCAATCAAGCGGTCGATCGGTTTATCTACGAAGGGATTTACAATATCTAGGTCAATCCGTATACAGGTGTTATATTATGCGCTACCACTCAAAGGGGTACCAACAAGGGTTACCAGGGTGTCAAACAATGTGCGCTTAAGTACCAATTGTAGTTCTTGCGTGTATGCTTCCCCGACCATGGATTTATGTGTTGAACAACAAAAATCCATATCTTTAAGACATCAGAATATGTCTCTACAATGAAAAAAAATAACCCATAATTTTTTTCCAAGGAAAGTGCTCTGATACCACTTGGAAGGTACCAAATCGATTATAATAGCTGAAAACAAAAATATTGCAGAGAATAACAACAAAACAACACAATAGATGAAACCGCAACACCAAATAATACCTTTATTGATAGGAAACAATGTTCACTTGCCTCTTCAAGGGGGAAACCTACAGCAGAGAAGAACTCTATTACAATAATTCTCAAGACAAACCTTCTCATTCCCTAGACTACTATTTATACTAAATCTATCTATCAAAAGAACAATCTAAAGGAAGATCTTCTAGAAGCAGAAGATTCTATTAGGTCTTCTTGCATTTGACTTATTCTTCCTTATTACTAAGCCTTATCAATATTGGCCTTTATTACATGGAAAATATATTATTCTACCTATGTGAGGGGTTAGGGAGGTTAGGTCCCTAACATACACCACATATTCCACCTAGCTCGAAGTGTTCCCTTAATATTTCTTAACCCGGGCACACAAATGATCTTGTTGGGATGAGGGTTTTCAATGCCCCTGCTTTTGTCTTGTTGGTACTTCCGTTATGGGTTTAATGTGTTTTGAAAAGGCATCAATTGTATAAATAGAGGGTAGTTTAAGAAAATGCAGGTGAGTCTTTTTTTCTTGTATTTCAGCTTTATCGTTGCCATTTCCTGCTGAAAATTTGTTATATATGCAGAATAGATTGTTCATCTGCCCCATATGGAAATGTTTCCTCCCTTGCACATAAATTTGTGCAATCCTTAATGTCATGCTCCATGCATAAATTGCTAACATGCTCTATATTTGTAGAAAAACCTTTCACATATTTGACAAAGAGCACATGACCTATTCTCAATTTTATTTGTGTGTAGACAAACATTGCACACATTTGACAAAGAGCACATGCCCTTTTCTCTATCGCCTTAATGTAATATTTCTTAGTCTTTGCAAGGAAATTGAGAGAGAATAGAATATTCCCCTATGGCCATCATGTTTCCCTTTATTTTTCTCAATTCTTGTGATTTTCTAGTTTTTCTTTTAAAAAATCCAACCGCTTGAAACAGTTCTCATGTATTCTTCTTCATTGTTTGATTTTCGAAGTTTTTGTTGTCAGCTTTTGTAGATTTTAACCTTGTACAATATTTTACCACAAACATATTTTCAATAAAAGAACAAAAAAGATACAATGGAAAATAAACACATTACACAAAGATTTTTCCCTTGGAAACCCAAACCGGGAAAACCAACATATTCTATATTCATTCATAATCATACATTGTTTACAATACAATATACATATACGAGCTAGTGGTATCCAAAACCCTAACCCACTGACCTGGATTAGTCAACAACCCTAACCCACTGACCTAGATTAGTCAACAACCCTAATTCCTTAACCGGAAATAGAAAACCATCGGCAAAAAACCATGTGCTGAAAACCTCCCAACAATGTACATGAAAATCGAGGAGACACAAAAAAATGAGGCAAAAATGTGACACATTTCCCGAGGCAAAAAAAATTTGGGGGGCGTTTCCCCTGAACCCCAAACCTAGTCTTGGATTTGGAAGATGGAAACATTGACCACTCATAATGTAATACATGTTACTTGCTTGGTCCAACACCACAAAGCTTATTGATAAGACTTTTGTCTCTTCTTGGTCCACTACTCCCACTTTAATGATTCCATTTGGATGGTGTTGTACATAAGGATGGATTACCTTACCCTCTTGCCCATGAAAGGAAAATTTATTCTTGGCCTTGTCTCGAGAGAATTTTCTATATAAAATTTGTAGGCACAATAGGAGGTAGGTAGAGTTGTGTATAGAGAGGGACAAGAGTTTTTGTTTATACAATTTGGAAAACCTACTTTCGCCTTGGATTGGTTTTACTACTTTAGGAATCACATGCATAGAAAATTTAGCAATTTTCTATAGAATCATTTTAAGAGGTAGGCTTGAATTGGAGTTTGAAGTCAAAGATGTAATGGCCACCCTAAAAGGTTAGAAATCAAAATTGAAAAACATAAATGAGTTTGTGGGACTCAACATAACAATTCATCATTTCAATGTTGAAATTTTAAAATATTTTATCTTAAAAGTGACGATGTTAAGAGTAAAACCACTAGTATTTAACTAGCATAGATCCATTTAACTCTATATCTATCATTCGCCAAGAGGGATCAAATCCCTTGAGGTGAAAACCTTTTTTTACAGTGCAAAACATCAGAAATGTTTGCACCTCCAGGAATTTGATCCCTCTCAATGCATGATACGTCTGTAATTAATATGGATCTACGTTGCATAATTACATTACATCATAACACGAAAACACTATTACATGTGAAATATTGATAATATTAAAAAACTTTATTGTTAATTTTACGGGTAGTCTAAACATTCGACTTTTTGGAGTTTTTATGGGCATATTTTCTGATAATTTTTACTGAAATCCGACCAAAATTTGTTGGAACTCCATATTTGAGTGGTTGAGTTTGTATAATTCGAGTTCCCTGAGGATTTTTCATGGTGTTGAATCCATTTATGCATTCAAAAATGCAATTTAAACAACAGAAAATGGAGATTTCAGAAAAATCTATTTCGTGGGATTCCAGTGAAAAAGTTCAAAAAGTTGAATGTTTAGACAATGCCTTAATTTTATATAGGGATCACAAACAAAATATATGGATGTGAAAAAATGTTAAAAAGAAAAGGAAAAAAATTGATTGAGGAGATAATGTTAATGACATATTGATTACTTAATTATACTACTATAAAATTTAATCATTTATAATTAATTATATTATAAAATTTATTTATAAGTTTAATATATTGAGATAAGGAAAAAATATACTTAAAAATATAAACATATCATTAAACTAATCATTCTTTTAAAAATATATTCATATTTCTTATTCACATTATAAATTTAGAATCATTACAACTAATTTTATGATAGATTTTAAGAATGGAAAGAAAATTTAATATGAAAATATATATTTATTAAAATATTTAAAAGGACCCTATATCAGGTGACAGGGAAGAGACAGGTCATGAGGTTTTCATTCGAGATAGACCGCCATGCGTCTCCTCAACCCACTGGCACCTGCCACCCTCCACCTACCGACATCGTCTCACCGCATTCGGCTTAATTTCACCACCTCGGCGTGTACTTCTCAACTCATGGAACAACATAACTTTCACACTCTCTCTAGTTATGATTCTCTATTGGTACCTCTCTTTTACTTGGTACGTCCCTCACGTTCTGCATTTTGTCATGGTAAATCCCTCTGCTATCACTCTAATTACTGTCCCTCACTTCACTCATTATGGTCGCACCCTTAACTCATTTTCCAGATCATTGAGTTGTTATTCCATCCTTGGTGCCCTCTGAATTTGGTCCCATCACCTTTCTTCCTCTTTGTTCACCCTTGTTCACCCTCCCCTCTGCATCATCTCCTCGACATCAGTTCACTCTCCCCCCATCCTCTCATCTCTGTACCATATCTCCCTTTCTCCAAAGGCTCATGGAAGTTTCTCTCGTCAAGCTCGTGGAATATCTTCTCACAGACATAAGGGGAGTTCCGGTTCTTATCTAGCCTCTGCAGTAGAAGACTCATCTAAATCCTACCAAGACCACACTCCTCCCCACATTCAGGCCAAGATAGACTTAGCTAAGGTTTATGTTCATGTTCTGAGGCACATTGTCTCAATTGAAGTGGTTCTTGATTATGTTAACTCGTGGATCCCAAATACTAGCAACACAATATCACGGGTCTCCCAATACCTGAAAATTGTGGAAATTTACTAGCACTCGAAGCTTATGCTAGGTCACATCATTGTTGATCGACATGAGGATAAGCATGAGATTCTACTGCAGCTCCATGAAATTCATGGACAACTCAAGCTCCATGACCACAAGATGAATCTGATGGCTAAACAGTTGGTGGGATTGGATCGCTCGCAAGTGAATCTTCCTCAAGTTGAGGTGCTTTCAGATGAAGTCCAACCCTCTACTTAGTTTCTATGATTACAAGTTTTTTTAGTCTGTTGTTTAGTATATGAGGCTTGGAGATATCAATCCCATCTCATAATTGTCAAATTAGGAAAAATTAGTAGACAATATTTTTCATACTAAATAGTTTTACTCTCAAATATATCCATAATTTTATCTTTAAAAGACAAATATTTCATAAACCTATAGACATGTTGTTGGTCTGGTTTCCCTAGTGGAAAGCCAAGAACAAGTTTTTTGTATACTTTTTTTATGGAAATATAAAGAATCAGAACCCTCGAATGGGGTGCCAAGTGGACACCATGTGGATTGACAACTTAATTGCACATGTCGCCACCCTCACATACATATCTCATATGATGGACAACATTCAAAGCTCATATGAGCATGCGAGACGACATTTCAATTCTGGCTTAGTGACTCCTTCAGTGAAGTAGGTATGGTGGACTTTGATGGGTATGGGACGCACGAGCCAGTTACCTTCAGCTCCTCCGACTCCTCACCATTTACTCTGGGTAAGCTATGGCTCTTTTTCTTTGAATTTGGCTCATCTCTTATGTTTTTGAATAGTTAGTTCCCCTCCAACCATTGTCCTCCCCTTTCTGCAAGTTCTTCGCCCACTCAGTGTCTTGATTGTTTACACGACCATGCCTCAGGAACCCGGGAAGCCTTAGAGAGGGCCTTCTTATTACAACTCCATAGCTAGGAAAATAAGGATTCAATGCCTCTCCTGGGTGCCTTCGAATTCTCTGGTCTGTCATGATAGGGGGTCAAAGACTTTTGTCTCTTCTTGGTCCACTACTCCCACTTTAATGATTCCATTTGGATGGTGTTGTACATAAGGATGGATTACCTTACCCTCTTGCCCATGAAGGGAAAATTTATTCTTGGCCTTGTCTCGAGAGAATTTTCTATATAAAATTTGTAGGCACAATAGGAGGTAGGTAAGTTGTGTATAGAGAGGGACAAGATTTTTTGTTTATACAATTTGGAAAACCTACTTTCGCCTTGGATTGGTTTTACTACTTTAGGAATCACATGCATAGAAAATTTAGCAATTTTCTATAGAATCATTTTAAGAGGTAGGCTTGAATTGGAGTTTGAAGTCAAAGATGTAATGGCCACCCTAAAAGGTTAGAAATCAAAATTGAAAAACATAAATGAGTTTGTGGGACTCAACATAACAATTCATCATTTCAATGTTGAAATTTTAAAATATTTTATCTTAAAAGTGACCATGTTAAGAGTAAAACCACTAGTATTTAACTAGCATAGATCCATTTAAATCTATATCTATCATTCACCAAGAGGGATCAAATCCCTCGAGGTGAAAACCCTTTTTTACAGTGCAAAACATGAGAAAAGTTTGCACCTCCAAGGATTTGATCCCTCTCAATGCATGATACGTCTGTAATTAATATGGATCTATGCTGCGTAATTAAATTACATCATAACATGAATCGAAACACTATGATATGTGAAATATTGATAATATTAAAAAACTTTATTATTAATTTACGGGTAGTCTAAACATTCGACTTTTTGGAGTTTTTATGGGCATATTTTCTGATAAGTTTTACTGAAATCTGACCAAAATTTGTTGGAAATCCATATTTGAGTGGTTGAGTCTATATAATTCGAGTTCCCTGAGKATTTTTCATGGTGTTRAATCCATTTATGCATTCAAAAATGMAATTTAAACAACAKAAAATGGAGATTTCACAAARATCTATTTCGTGGGATTCYAGTGAAAAAGTTCAAAAAGTCGAATGTTTAGACAATGCCTTAATTTTATATAGGGATCACACACAAAATATATGGATGTGAAAATATGTTAAAAAGAAAAGGAAAAAAATTGATTGAGGAGATAATGTTAAGGACATAYTGATTATTTAATTATACTACTATAAAATTTAATCATTTATAATTAATTATATTATAAAATTTATTTATAACTTTAATATATCGAGTTAAAGAAAAAATATACTTAAAAACATAAACATATCATTAAACTAATCATGATTTTAAAAATATATTCATATTGCTTATTCACATTATAAATTTAGAATCATTACAACTAATTTTATGATAGATTTTAAGAATGGAAAAAATTTTTAATATGAAAATATATATTTATTAAAATATTTAAAAGGACCCTATATCAGGTGACAGGGAAGAGACAGGTCATGAGGTTGTCATTCGAGATAGACCACCATGTGTCTCCTCAACAATCTGGCGCCTGCCACCCTCAACTTACCGACATCGTCTCACCGCATTCGGCTTAATTTCACCACCTCGACATGTACTTCTCAGCTCATGGAGCAACACAACTTTCACACTCTCTCTGGTTATGATTCTCTATTGGTACCTCGCTTTTACTTGGTACATCCCTTACATCCTGCATTTCATCATGGTAAATCCCCCTGCTATCACTCTAATTACTATCCCTCACTTCACTCATTATGGTCGCACCCTTAACTCATTTTCTAGATCATTGAGTTGTTATTCCATCCTTGGTCCCCTCCGAATTTGGTCCCATCACCTTTCTTCCTCTTTGTTCACCCTTGTTCACCCTCCCCTCTGCATCATCCCCTTGACATCAGTTCACTCTGCCCCCATCCTCTCATCTTTCTATCATATCTCCCTTGCTCCAATGTCTCATGGAAGTTTCTCTCATCATGCTCGTGGAATATCTTCTTGCAGACATAAGGGGAGTTCTGGTTCTTATCTAGACTCTGCAGTAGAAGACTCATCTAAATCCTACCAAGCCCACACTCCTCCCCACATTCATGCCAAGATAGACTTCGCTAAGGTTTATGTTCGTGTTTTGAGGAACTTTGTCTCAGATGAAGTGGTGCTTGATTATGTTAACTCGTGGATCCCAGATACTGGAAGCACAATATCACGGGTCTCCCAATACCTGAAAATTGTGGAAATTTACTAGCACCTGAAGCTTATGCTAGGTCACATCATTGTTGATCGACATGAGGATAAGCATGAGATTCTATTGCAGCTCGATGAAATTCATGGACAACTCAAGTTCCATGAACAAAAGATGAATCTGATGGCTAAACAATTGGCGGGATTGGATATCTCACAAGTGAATCTTCCTCAAGTTGAGRTGCTTTCAGATGAAGKCCAACCCTCTACTTATTTTCTATGATTATAAGTTTTTTTAGTCTATTGTTTAGTATATGAGGCTTGGAGATCTCAATCCCACCTCATAATTGTCAAATTAGGAAAATTAGTAGACAATATTTTTCATAGTAAATAGTTTTACTCTCAAATATATCCATAATTTTATCTTTAAAAGACAAATATTTCATAAACCTATAGACATGTTGTTGGTCTGGTTTCCCTAGTGGCAAGCCAACAACAAGTTTTTTGTATACTTTTTTTATGGAAATATAAAGAATCAGAACCCCCAGATGGGGTGCCAAGTGGACACCATGTGGATTGACGACCTTATTGCACATGTCGCCACCCTCACATCCATATCTCATAGGATGGACAACATTCAAAGCACATATGAGAATGTGAGACGACATTTCAATTCTGGCTTAATGACTCCTTCAGTGAAGCAGGTTTGGCGAACTGTGATGGGTACGGGACGCACGAGCCAGGCCCCTTCAGCTCCTCCGATGCCTCACCATTTACTCTGGGTAAGCTATGGCTCTTGTCATTTGAATTTGGCTCATCTCTTATGTTTTGGAATAGTTAGTGCCCCTCCAACCATTCTCCTCCCCTTTCTGCAAGTTCTACGCCCGCTCAGTGTCTTGATTGTTTACATGACCATGCCTCGGAAACACGACAGGCCTAAGAGAGGGCCTTCTTATTACAACTCCGTAGCTAGGAAAATAAGGATTCGCCACCTCTCTTGGGTGCCTTCGACTTCTCTGGTATGTCATGATAGGGGGGTCGAAGACTTTTGTCTCTTCTTGGTCCACTACTCCCACTTTAATGATTCCATTTGGATGGTGTTGTACATAAGGATGGATTACCCTAGCCTCTTTCCCATGAAGGGAAAATTTATTCTTGGCCTTGTCTCGAGAGAATTTTCTATATAAAATTTGTAGGCACAATAGGAGGTAGGTAAGTTGTGTATAGAGAGGGACAAGAGTTTTTGTCTATATAATTTGGAAAACCTACTTTCGCCTTGGATTGGTTTCACTACTTTAGGAATCACATGCATAGAAAATTTAGCAATTTTCTATAGAATCGTTTTAAGAGGTAGGCTTGAATTGGAGTTTGAATTCAAAGATGTAATGGCCACCCTAAAAGGTTAGAAATCAAAATTGAAAAACATAAATGAGTTTGGGGACTCAACATAACAATTCCTCATTTCAATGTTGAAATTTTAAAATATTTTATCTTAAAAGTGACGATGTTAAGAGTAAAACCACTAGTATTTAACTAGCATAGATCCATTTAACTCTATATCTATCATTCACCAAGAGGGATCAAATCCCTCGAGGTGAAAACCTTTTTTTACAGTGCAAAACATGAGAAAAGTTTGCACCTCTAGGGATTTGATCCCTCTCAATGCATGATACGTCTGTAATTAATATGGATCTACGGTGCGTAATTACATTACATCATAGCACAGATCAAAACACTATGATATGTGAAATATTGATAATATTAAAAAACTTTATTAATAATTTTACGGGTAGTCTAAACATTCGACTTTTTGGAGTTTTTATGGGCATATTTTCTGATAATTTTTACTGAAATCCGACCAAAATTTGTTGGAAATCCATATTTGAGTGGTTGAGTCTGTATAATTCGAGTTCCTTAAGGATTTTTCATGGTGTTGAATCCATTTATGCATTCAAAAATGCAATTTAAACAACAGAAAATGGAGATTTCACAAAAATCTATTTCGTGGGATTCCAGTGAAAAAGTTCAAAAAGTCGAATGTTTAGACAATGCCTTAATTTTATCTAGGGATCACACACAAAATATATGGATGTGAAAATATGTTAAAAAGAAAAGGAAAAAAATTGATTGAGGATATAATGTTAAGGAAATATTGATTATTTAATTATCCTACTATAAAATTTAATCATTTATAATTAATTATATTATAAAATTTATTTATAACTTTAATATGTTGAGTTAAAGAAAAAATATACTTAAAAACATAAACATATTATTAAACTAATCATGATTTTAAAAATATATTCGTATTTCTTATTCACATTATAAATTTAGAATCATTACAACTAATTTTATGATAGATTTTAAGAATGGAAAGAAAATTTAATATGAAAATATTTATTTATTAAAATATCTAAAAGGACCCTATATCAGGTGACAGGGAAGAGACAGGTCATGGGGTTGTCATTCAAGACAGACCACCATGCATCTCCTCAACCCATTGGCGCCTTCCACCTTCCACCTACCAACATCGTCTCACCGCATTTGGCTTAATTTCACCACCTCGGCGTGTACTTCTCAGCTCATGGAACAATACAACTTTCACACTCTCTCTTTGGTTATGATTCTCTATTGGTACCTCTCTTTTACTTGGTACATCCCTCACGTCCTGCATTTTTTCATGGTAAATCCCTCTGCTATCACTCTAATTACTATCCCTCACTTCACTCATTATGGTCGCACCCTTAACTCATTTTCCAGATCATTGAGTTGTTATTCCATCCTTGGTCCCCTCTGAATTTGGTCCCATCACCTTTCTTCCTCTTTGTTCACCCTTGTTCACCCTCCCCTCTACATCATCCCCTCGACACCAGTTCACTCTTCCCCCATCCTCTCATCTCTCTATCATATCTCCCTTGGTCTAATGGGTCATGGAAGTTTCTCTCGTCACGCTCGTGGAATATCTTCTCGCAGACATAAGGGGATTTCTGGTTCTTATCTAAACTCTGCAGTAGAAGACTCATCTAAATCCTACCAAGCCCACACTCCTCCCCACATTCGGGCCAAGATAGACTTAGCTAAGGTTTATGTTCATGTTCTGAGGCACTTTGTCTCAGATGAAGTGGTGCTTGATTATGTTAACTCGTGGATCCCATATACTGGCAACACAATATCACGGGTCTCCCAATACCTGAAAATTGTGGAAATTTACTAGCACTCAAAGCTTATGATAGGTCGCATCATTGTTGATCAACATGAGGATAAGAATGAGATTCTACTGTAGCTCGATGAAATTCATGGACAACTCAAGCTCCATGACCACAAGATGAATCTGATGGCTAAACAATTGTCAGGATTGGATCTCTCGCAAGTGAATCTTCCTCAAGTTGAGGTTATTTCGGATGAAGTCCAACCCTTTACTTAGGTTCTATGATTATAATCTTTTTTAGTCTGTTGTTTAGTGTATGAGGCTTGGAGATCTCAATCCCACCTCATAATTGTCAAATTAGGAAAAATTAGTAGACAATATTTTTCATAGTAAATAGTTTTACTCTCAAATATATCCACAATTTTATCTTTAAAAGACAAATATTTCATAAACCTATAGACATGTTGTTGGTCTGGTTTCCCTAGTGGCAAGCCAACAAGTTTTTTGTATACTTTTTTTATGGAAATATAAAGAATCATAACCCCCAGATGGGGTGCCAAGTGGACACCATGTGGATTGACGACCTAATTGCACATGTTGCCACCCTCACATCCATATCTCACAGGATGGACAACATTCAAAGCTCATATGAGCATGCGAGACGACATTTCAATTCTGGCTTAATGACTCCTTCGGTGAAGCAAGTTTGGCAGACTGTGATGGGTACGGGACGCACGAGCCAGGTCCCTTCAGCTCCTCCGACGCCTCACCATTTACTATGGGTAAGCTATGGCTCTTGTCATTTGAATTTGGCTCATCTCTTATGTTTTGGAACAGTTAGTGCCCCTCCAACCATTCTCCTCCCCTTTCTACAAGTTCTGCGCCCGCTCAGTGTCTTGATTGTTTACACGACCATGCCTTGGGAATGCGACAAGCCTAAGAGAGGGCCTCTTCTTACAACTTCGTAGCTAGGCAAATAAGGATTTTTCGCCTTTCCTGGGTGCCTTCGAATTCTCTGGTCTGTCATGATAGGGGGTCGAAGAGCCTCCAATGGCCATTATGGAAGAAGAGATTCCAACAAGGCGATTAACATTCCGCTGGCCTCCCTTATGTACACTTTTCTAGACCCCCAAGACCCGCCCCTCATTGGTCATTCCACCCCTGGTGCAGCTGGTGTCTCGGATTGGGCTACTTGCATAATTAAGGAAGAAATCTCGTTGGAAGAAGGCCATGAAGAGATCGCCCCTCCTACCTCAAATGTTCCAGACCAGGATTCGTGCTCCACTTGTTACCTCTCACCAGAACTGGACCTAGTCATCTTTGAGATGTGCAGGGACATGCAGAAGAAGCTACATAGGCATACCCTGCTCAACAACTCTCTCGACTTGTTGTATGACGCTCTCTCAGGATCGCAAAGTCAACGAAGGTGCCCGACCTGTGCACAACCATTCGTCTTTTCTCCTATCGACGACACTCATGGCGGCGAAGGATTCACTGGTTCATCCACTGCTTAATCTTGAAAAGTTTTTTCTTTTTTTCTCTATGCACCATAATTGCCCAAATACTCTAGGAATTTTCATTTCCATGTTCAGGGTTCTCTCTTCTTGCTCAGATTGTTCAGACAATGAAGGTCTTTGCTGCATGTTCTGGTTTCCATTTGTTTGGAGGAATAAGTGGCGGTTTTTTGCATTGGTCCAGACATCATATCATGCAACCACTTGTTCCAGTTTCCACTTGTTTGGCAGAACAGGTGGTTAGTCTTCAAACACTATGCCGTTATGTATGGTTGTGATAGCATTATGAGGCAATAAAATCTTTTTTATTTACCAAACAAAATATAAAGAATCAGAGTTATAAAAAAAGAAAAATTTAAAAAGAAAAATAAAAAATTAAACTTTGATGTTGAGAAACCTTTTTAATATATTTATATTGAATTTCTATCATTAAAAAAATTAAAATTTTGGAAATATATTTAAAAAAAAAAAAAAAAATTAAGTTAAAAGAAAATGGAATTAAATAACTTATAAAAATTAAAAATAAAAGTAAAAGAGTGGAATTAGATGTTTTCCAAGTTATAAATAAGTTTATTTTGGAAAATCTATCAATAAGTTTATGTTTAATAAAAAAGCATATAGATGTTTGGACTCTTAAAAGTATGAAAAATTAAAATAATTTGGAAAACAAATAAAAGCAAAGGATAAGATAAATTTAATATAAGAGTAAAGAAATAAAATTGTTATTCAACAACTCGCAAGGAATCCGAGGCATCATGCAATTGTTGATAATGGAGTTGTTTTGCTGGTTGGCATGGTGGGTAAGTTTTTCTTTAACGCAATTTCACATAAGTGAAGGTGTAATGGGATCAGTATTGATATAGTTCACTGTACTAATGGCTTATGCTTTTATTGTATCTCGCCACATTAGCTCGATATTCATTTTATTATTTTACTTGTTATTTTATTTTTTTGTTAAATCATGGGTATTTATCTCAATTTACCTTTGTGAATAAAGATTACGTTCTGAATTCATTAGCAAGTGTATTCATATAAATAAAATATATTTTAAAATTATATGTTGAATGAGATATTTTGAATTTTCATTAAACCATCCATATATTTCAATTTACTTTTTTTTTATTATTAAATTTATTGAACATAGTAATTTAGGAAGCTTATTCACGCAAATAAAGAATATTTTAAAATTTTGTATTTGAATAATAAATATAATTAGATACACTATTAAATATAAAGTGTATTTTAATCCAATATGATGATGGTAGTGGTTAACATTTATTTTTAAAAAGATAAGGAATTACTTTATTTTAAATTTGATTTGTGTTATAAAAATTATAAAGTATAATATTTTTATTTGAATGGTTTATAAATTATAATATTTCTTAAGATTTAAGAGTTTGTGGTGATGATGATAATTATTAACCTTTATTACTAAAGTCAATTTGGTTAATTTGACCCAACTCTTTAAGTCCCATTGCATAAAGCAGTGTAGTCACATGGTCAAAGATCCATCGTCTAAGATGGGTATTTGAAGGTTCATTGCAAGGATTATACAAGGTCTCATTGCATAGAAGGATTAAAATAATGTCTTGCAAGAATGACATATTATGATTAAAGGTTGTCATAGGTTTTGAGCCGACCTCTTTAGATTTTTAGAAGGAAGTATCAACTTAGGGTAAGAAGCTTGCATCATCATATATTAATTTAACTAATTGAATACCTCTTCAATCTATGGAACGAATATCGAGACACAACATACTTAGCCTTTTCTCTTGCACATAAATCTATCTATCCGTACAGTACCTCCTCACACAAATCTATGCTTCCGTACAATACCTCCTCCTCGAGATGTGTGTCATCTCAAGATCCATGCCTCATTCTATGTCCACATCAAAGTGTGTGTCAAAACATTAAAAATCGTGCCCAATATATATGTCACGGGCTTAAAATTCTTGTCCAAATTCATAGGAAAACTATTTAATGATTAGTTGGGGAATCTCGTAATAAGGGATTCCATTGGCATATTGGTTCTAGGCCTTTGGAATATAACCCAGAGGTTTCAGGTTTGATCATCCACTATGTGCATTCATTGGTTTTTGTTGTTATATGGTTATATAACCATATACTGTATATGGCATACATATGATTTAAACCCCCGCGAGTTATGAGGCCCTTGACCATTTTTTCCGCCGGATAAACCTTTTTACAAGGTTAAATATAACTTGCAACATATATGGGTAAGCACTAATGTGGTGGTGCGATGGTAACAGAGGCTTTGGTAAGGCTTTGGGAGGTCCCGAGTTTGATCCTCTAGACTCCCAACATAATTTTACATATGATTAATGAGATTTCTGTGGTTTGGATTTTCAGAAGTGATCGGATTAGCCATAGTCTTGTCAAAATAATGGCCAATGGGAGGTTTCCACGTGGCAGTCTCTCATTGGTTTGTCCTTGCCATGTGCCAACAAATAATTAGTCCATGTAAATTGAAGGATTGCCACATCACTTACCCAGTCAACATACGGTCATGCCACATGGCCCCTTGGGGTGTGGCCACCTCATCTTTGTACAGTTGTATGGTCATGCCACGTCTCACCCTTGTAATGATGACATGTGTCACCTTGACTCCTTTGACTTTGACCTTTGAACAACCATATCTTTTGCATACGAATTCTATTTGAGGCGATTTTTGCATCGTTGGAAATGTATCGTCGATCTCTACAAATTGATGGATTTTTAGAGAGCATATGGGACGGTTGAATTTTTATCTTTTATGGATCCTCCTGGACCTCTGTGAGAATTCTCAGATCCTCTTGGATTAGCTAACACTGGTGGAAGAAGTACCTTGGTGTTACTTTTATGGGGCAAGTTAGGGGAAACCTCCGTGTTTTGGGGTGGGGGTCGTGTTATTCATCTCAGATTCCCATTTTTTCAAAGTTCATTATGCTACAAGTAATGGTTCCAACATGAAGGCGAAGCTCCCTGCATTATGAGTGTTGATTTTTATCACAAACTCCCAATTTGAGGAAGATTCACATTATGGGGGACTCAAAGGTGGCAATAGAATGGGTAAATGGGTCTATAACCTACTCCAATTCATGAGTCTAAAGTCTTTATTGAACCAAATTTGTTCCTTCTTATCTGAATTGGATTGGTACTATGTCAAGCATATTTTCGGGGAGCTCAACACCTTGACTAATGAAATATCAAAGGAAGCAATGGATCTGGATGTTAGTTCCTTTATTATGTAAGAATATTTTGAAGGCGTCCTCACTGAGGAAATGTCTTTCCTTTTGTAATTTTTTTTCAAATTTAAAGGAATGCATGGATGAAGGAAGAGAGGGGTAAATGAAAAATAGAGATAGGATAGTCATTTTTTGAGAGGATATTTTGGAAGTATTTGGAATCTAAGGCCAATAAAGACATTTTTTTGAGGATCCTCTTTTGTTTGTATTTGTTAAAGTGTGCATAGGGGTTGCTCCTCGCAGGTTCTTTGTGGTTTGAATTTTGTTGTTGTTGTTGTTTACCTAGGACATGGATGGATCCCAACTCGAATGATATTAAACGATACTCCTTCGGCACAAAGAAATTTCACAAGCAAACAACATCACTCTACAACATATTTCAACAAAATAGGGGGAAATGGAGCAAGCTATAACGAATGTGATGAATCTATTAACTATCGAGACCCGAAGAATTGATGAAATAGAAATTGACTACCAATTTCTAAGGTTCATGGTTCTTCCTCAACGTTCAAGTTTGGCATCAATTAATCAAGGATCGACAATATCTCATCATGGGGGAAATTTAGTGAATGATTAAAAAATAAAGTAGAGAATAGGATTACGTAAAGTAAAAGGGAAAGAATGGAATTAGATGTTCAAAAACTTTAGTGTTAAGCCAGATGATATGAGATGTACTCTCTAAATATTTTGCAGGCACGATATTGTTGTATAAATGTTTGCCGTAGAAAACAGATCGGGAAGAGGTATACAAGTTTGTGTTTATCGCACGTTCGTTACGCTTCCCTTCATTGTCTTTTTCAAATGGGGTTTTTCAACAGTTTTCGAGGAATCCGAGGCATCGTGCAATTGTTGATTATACACTTGTTTTGCTGGTTGGCATGGTCGGTAAGCTTTTGTTTAGCACAATTTGACATAAGTGAAGGTGTAACGGGATCTGTTAATTTTCCTTCTCTAGGAATTACATGTGTAGGTAATTTAGCGGTTTTTGTTACAACTCTCATCAGAGGAAGGCTCGATCTAGAGATCGGTGCCAGGGATGTCCTCGCCATTCTAGGAGGTCCCAAACTCAAGAACATTAATGGGATGAAT
>SNQJ01S0079901.1:42649-54656 GCA_010110895.2 Picea sitchensis
CATTATGTATGGTTGTGATAGCATTATGAGGTAATAAAATCTTTTTTATTTACCAAACAAAATATAAAGAATCAGAATTATAAAAAAAAAAGAAAAATTTAAAAAGAAAAATAAAAAATTAGATTTTGATGTTGAGAAACCTTTTTAATATATTTATATTAAATTTCTATCATAAAAAATAATTAAAATTTTGGAAATATATTTAAAAAAAATAAAAATAAAATAAAATTAAGTTAAAAGAAAATGGAATTAAATAACTTATAAAAATTAAAAATAGAAGTAAAAGAGTGGAATTAGATGTTTTCCAAGCTATAAATAAGTTTATTTTGGAAAATCTATCAATAAGTTTATGTTTAATAAAAAAACATATAGATGTTTGGACTCTTAAAAGTAAGAAAAATTAAAATAATTTGGAAAACAAATAAAAGCAAAGGATAAGATAAATTTAATATAAGAGTAAAGAAATAAAATTGTTATTCAACAACTCGCAAGGAATCCGAGGCATCATGCAATTGTTGATAATGGAGTTGTTTTGCTGGTTGGCATGGTGGGTAAGTTTTTCTTTAACGCAAGTTCATTGTACTAATGGCTTATGCTTTTATTGTGTCTCGCCACAATTAGCTTGATATTCATTTTATTATTTTACTTCTTGTTTTAATTTTTGTTAAATCATGGGTATTTATCTCAATTTCAATTTACCTTCTTTGTGAATAAAGATTACGTTCTAAATTCATTAGCAAGTGTATTCATATAAACAAAATATATTTTAAAATTATATGGTGAATGAGATATTTTGAATTTTTATTAAACCATCCATATATCTCAATTTACTTTTTTTTTACTATTAAATTCATTGAACATAGTAATTTAGGAAGCTTATTCATGCAAATAAAAAAAAAATTAAATTTTGTATTTGAATAATAAATATAATTAGATACATTATTAAATATAAAGTGTATTTTAATCCAATATGATGATGGTGGTGGTTAACATTCATTCTTAAAAAGATAAGGAATTACTTTATTTTAAATTTGATTTGTGTTATAAAAATTATAAAGTATAATATTTCTATTTGAATGGTTTATAAAATATAATATTTGTTAAGATTTAAGAGTTTGTGGTGATGATGATGATAATTGTTAACCTCTATTACTAAAGTCAACTTGGTTAATTTGACCCAACTCTTTAAGTCCCATTGCATAAAGCATTGTAGTCACATGGTCAAAGATCCATCGTCTAAGATGGGTATTTGAAGGTTCATTGCAAGGATTATACAAGGTCTCATTGCATAGAAGGATTAAAATAATGTCTTGCAAGAATGACATATTATGATTAAAGGTTGTCTTGTTAGGTTTTGAGCCGACCTCTTTAGATTTTTAGAAGGAAGTATCAACTTAGGGTAAGAAGCTTACATCATCATATATTAATTGAACTAATTGAATACCTCTTCAATCTATGGAATGAATATCGGGACACAACATACTTAGCCTTTTCTCTTGCACATAAATCTATTTGTCCGTATAGTACCTCCTCACACAAATCTATGCATCCGTACAATACCTCCTCCTCGAGATGTGGGTCATCTTAGGATCCATGCCTCGTTCTGTGTGCACATCAGAGTGTGTGTCAAAACATTAAAAATCGTGCCCAATATATATGTCGCGGGCTTAAAATTCTCGTCCAAATTCATAGGAAAACTATTTAATGATTAGTTGGGGAATCTCGTAATAAGGGATTCCATTGGCATATTGGTTCTAGGCCTTTGGAATATAACCCAGAGGTTTCAGGTTTGATCCTCCACTATGTGCATTCATTGGTTTTTGTTGTTATATGGTTATATAACCATAAACTATATATGGCATACATATGATTTAAACCCCCACGAGTTACGAGGCCCTCGACCATTTTTTCCACCGGATAAACCTTTTTACAAGGTTAAATATAACTTGCAACATATATGGGTAAGCACTAATGTGGTGGTGCGATGGTAACATAGGCTTTGGTAAGGCTTTGGGAGGTCTCGGGTTTGATCCTCTAGACTTCCAACATAATTTTACATATGATTAATGAGATTTTTGTGGTTTGGATTTTCAGAAGTGATCGGATTAGCCACAGTCTTGTCAAAATAATGGCCAATGGGAGGTTGCCACGTGGCAGTCTCTCATTGGTTTGTCCTTGCCATGTGCCAACAAATAATTAGTCCATGTAAATTGAAGGATTGCCACATCACTTACCCAGTTAACATATGGTCATGCCACATGGCCCCTTGGGGTGTGACCACCTCATCTTTGTACAGTTGTATGGTCGTGCCACATCTCACCCTTGTATTTATGACATGTGTCACCTTGACTCCTTTGACTTTGACCTTTGAACAACCATATCTTTTGCATACGAATTCTGTTTGAGGCGATTTTTGCATCGTTGGAAATATATCGTCGATCTCTACAAATTGATGGATTTTTAGAGAGCATATGGGATGGTTGAATTTTTAGCTTTTATGGATCCTCCTGGACCTCTGTGAGAATTCTCGGATCATCTTGGATTAGCCAACACTAGTGGAAGAAGTACCTTGGGGTTACTTTTATGGGGCAAGTTAGGGGAAAGCTCCATGTTTTGGGGTGGGGGTCGTGTTATTCATCTCAGATTCCCATTTTTTCAAAGTTCATTATGCTACAAGTAATGGTTCCAACATGAAGGCAAAGCTCCCTGCATTATGAGTGCTGATTTTTATCACAAACTCCCAATTTGAGGAAGATTCAAATTATGGGGGAACTCAAAGGTGGCAATAGAATGGGTAAATGGGTCTATAACTTGCTCCAATTCATGAGTCTAAAGTCTTTATTGAACCAGATTCATTCCTTCTTATCTGAATTGGATTGGTACTATGTCAAGCATATTTTCGGGGAGCTCAACACCTTGACTAATGAAATATCAAAGGAAGCAATGGATCTGGATGTTGGTTCCTTTATTATGTAAGAATATTTTGAAGGCGTCCTCGCTGAGGAAATGTCTTTCCTTCTATAATTTTTTTTCAAATTTAAAGGAATGCATGGATTAAGGAAGAGAGGGGTAAATGAAAAATAGAGATAGGATGGTCATTTTTTGAGAGGATATTTTGGAAGTATTTGGAATGTAAGGCCAACAAAGACATTTTATGAGTATCTTCTTTTGTTTGTATTTGTTAAAGTGGGCATAGGGGTTTCTCCTCACAGGTTCTTTGTGGTTGGGATTTTCTTGTTGTTGTTGTTTACCTAGGACAGGGATGGATCCCAACTCGAATGATATTAAACTATACTACTTCGGCACAAAGAAATTTCGCAAGTAAACAACATCACTCTACAACATATTTCAAGAAAATAGGGGGAAATGGAGCAAGCTATAATGAATGTGATGAATCTATTGACTATCGAGACCCAAATAATTGATGGAATAGAAATTGACTATTAATTTCTAAGGTCCATGGTTCTTCCTCAACGTTCGAGTTTGGCATCAATTAATCAAGGATCGACAATATCTCATCATGGGGGAAATTCAGTGAATGATCATGGGGATCGAGGCACAACAACAATGGAAGTTGAAGATGTAAGATGTTCCAGAGAGTGAATCTTTCCATCAATGAATGTATTTTGAAATAGTCTTATTGTTAGTATTGCTTGTTAAAGAAGTTAAAGTATATGAGACCCTCTTGTTTGTGGGACAAGAAACCCCCTCTGTGCAGGGATTTGACTGCTAAGGTTTATAGAGGTGTGATTGCTAAAGTCTACAAAGGTGTACATACCCTACCTCCTTTGGATTTGAACTTATGACCTCTTAGGAGGAAAAACATATTCTTAACCATTAAACTCACTCAAGCTATACCTAGAATGAAACTAAATACTAAAAGAATGGAACTAGATGTACTAAAATTAAAAACAAAAGAATAGAATTAAATGTAAAGAAAATAAAAGTAAAAACAAAAGAATGGAATTAGATATACTAGGAAACATTATCGATAAGGTTATTGAAACATTATTGATAAAGTTATGTTGGAACGTAAGAGACATTAAAAAATAAAGTAGAGAATAGGATTACGTAAAGTAAAAGGGAAAGAAGAATTAGATGTTCAAAAACTTTAGTGGTAAGCCAAATGATATGAGATGTACTCTCTAAATATTTGCAGGCACGATATTGTTGTATAAATGTTTTCCTTAGAAAACAGATCGGGAAGAGGTATACAAGTTTGTGTTTATCGCATGTTAGTTACGCTTCCCTTCATTGTTTTTTTCAAATGGGGTTTTTCAACAGTTTTCGAGGAATCCGAGGCATCGTGCAATTGTTGATTATACACTTTTTTTTGCTGGTTGGCATGGTCGGTAAGCTTTTGTTTAGCACAATTTGACATAAGTGAAGGTGTTACGGGATCTGTTAATTTTGCTTCTCTAGGAATTACATGTGTAGGTAATTTAGCGGTTTTTGTTACAACTCTCATCAGAGGAAGGCTCGATCTAGAGATCGGTGCCAGGGATGTCCTCGCCATTCTAGGAGGTCCCAAACTCAAGAACATTAATGGGATGAATGGAGATGGACTGACCACATGTATGTATGAACCCATACAGGATGTACAGATTGCTCCTCAACGTCTACAGGATGCTTCTGTTGTAATGTTGTCAAGAGGCACACCCAATTCTTCCATGAGGGAATTTGTGAAATCCAATGCCCCTATTGTGGACTCCATACTACTGCACTTCCTACTTTTGGGAGATGCAGTAGTCTCTATAGAGGCATGTGAATGCAAAGGCTGCAGATGCATTGTATTCTAGACGACGAAAAACATCACAGTCATGCTTGCTCGTCGGATACCCGGAACACTGAAGCAATTGTCTGATTCCCTGTGCCTACTCCCATGTCTCACCTGCCTGAAAAATGGCTGCCATGGGGGCAACGAAGGCCTGTTGTATACTGTAGAAGGGGATGAATTGACAGAGGATAACTCCATTGTGGAATCCCGTGCAGAAGCCCATGTAGTATGTAAAATTCTAGAGGATATCGGTGCAGGGGAGCCTATTTGCATCTGCATTCCAATGAATGATTCTTGCCGTGATAATTGGACAGAGCTACTGATAAGATCATTCAAATCTAAAGATGCGGAAGGCAGAGGAGTCAGAGTCATGGCTTCGGAAGCCCTGGAAGGGTACTTGGCTGGAGGTAGAGAAGGCATAGAGGGAAGCGTGGAATACAACCTTGACTCCTTCATTGTGCCAAGGCTGACAGAAATATTAATCAACCTTGTACTAACTGGTTGGTTCATGGTAGATGGCTTCTCTAGCTCTCTGCTAGCTAGAAGAACAATCAAAGATTACATTTTGGATAGCAAAGGAAGTGGGTTCGCGGCCAATGCATTTCTAACGAAAGCTATGGTCAAGTCAGATGCCATCAACACCTGCCAATTGCTCACCTTCAGAGGTAATCTTCTGGGCTTCAGAACCGTATCTTTTACAGTGGGTTGTGTCAACATGCTTTGCTCTATTTTTTGGGTTGTGTTTATTGCATTTGACGGCGGGGCCGATAGTTCTACGCCACCGTCTATGGCTAGAGTTGCAGTGATAATGGCAGCCCTTGGTATTGCTTTGGGCATGGATTTCGCCATGTCCTTGGCTGCGATGTCTCCCAGGAGGGAAGAATGTTTAGGTGCAGTGATAATCATGTTGTGTCCATGGACGATGCCGTTTTTTTTAGGCTGCGATTGGCACTGCAATATGTGGGCTGGCTCTGCATTGCTGTCTTTAGCAATGATATATTTGGAGATAATATGCATTTTATCCGGTAGTATGGTGGCAGGAACTCTTGGTATAAAGGCTTTTGGGAAGTGGATATATGGTGCTTTACAAATACTGTTTTGGTTGAAGTGGGGACTGGGCAGTGCGTTTCTTCTTAGAGATATTGACGGAGAATTTTTTGGAAAAACTCCTTCCACGTGGAAATATTTAACATATTCTTCCGCATTCTTACTCAATGTTGTCTTGGCTGGAGTTAGGTCCACGTGGGAGCCTTGGCTATGGAAAGGAAATCATTTATGGTCACGAAAATTCCTCCATTAATCGTATGCTTCTTATGGGTGCGATGTGGCCTGTGCAAGCTCGGCGGAATGGTTTTGTTTTGTTGTGTTGTATCTTGTCATAATTAACTTACTTGTTGTAGAAAGAAAAAAAAAATGATTTTAACGTTTACGAGGTTAACAATAGTTTATGAGAAAAAATGTGCATAATGTAATTTTCCCAATGGAAAAGTGTGTTTTGCTGATCATGGAGCTTTGGCTTGACCTTTACATATGCCTTTAATGTTGCTCATAAAATTTAGTTTCACGAAAATGTTTTCCGCAAAGAAGATAGAGTTGGCCCTGGCCAATGCATTGGAAGCATTCAACAATTTAAAAATAAATAAATTATGTTTATGTAAATGTCTGATAAGATTATTTTATAGTGTTTAGCTAAGGCTTTCTCCAATTTTAAACTAGTTTTATATATTGCAAAAAATAAAAGTAGTTTTACATATTGCAAAAAATAAAGGTGGTCATATTAGAAGTTGAAATTGAGAAGTGATATTCAAAAAAAAATTATGTTTATATAAATGTTTGATAGGATTATTTTATAGTGTTTAGTTGAGAATTTTTCCAATTTTAAATTAGTTTTACATATTGCAAAAAATAAAAGTAGTTTTACATATTGCAAAAAATAAAGATGCTCATATTAGAAGTTGAAATTGAGAAGTGATATTTGAAAAAAATTATGTTTATATAAATCTCTGATAGGATTATTTTATAGTGTTTAGCTGAGACTTTCTCCAATTTTAAACTAGTTTTACATATTGAAAAAACATAAAAGTAATTTTACATCCAATTTTAAACTAGTTTTACATATTAAAAAAAAAAAAAAACAGTTTTACCTATTGCAAAAAATAAAGGTAGTCATATTAGAAGTTGAAATTTAAAAGTTGAAATTGAGAAGTGATATTCAAATATATCAGCTATCAAAGAATATGTTCACTTTTGTACCTCTACCTAACCCATACTTCCTTGTATTCTTACTCAACCTAACACCAAGGTTAGTAATGTTTTGCTTTGTTTTTCTTAAATTTTAAAAATATATTGTTTGTATTAATCTATTTAATATAGTTTTCAATACTAATACGATATGAGGCATTAATAATGGTGTGATTGAGTTATATAACATAAATTCAATATCAAATTTGATTATTAAGATAAAAGATCTTTAAGATGAAGATTTAATGTAATTAATGTGGATGCATCAATATTGGGGGAAAGGATTCTTGTTCCCATTTCCAAGTGTCGATTCTATGATTATCAATTTAAACATTTTCTTCTTGTGGTGGTTTATCTTCTATGTCATTTTGTAAAATGTATTTTTATGATCATACATTTATTTAATTTGGAATTATATTTATATTGTGAAGTATGAACATTTAAATTTCGATATTAATGAAAATTTGTAATTCAAAATTTGTGTATTTTTTAAAAAATATTTATGTTCTGTATCTAAGTTAAACTCTTACATTTTAGGATTGCCAAGTTAATCTTCAATCTGAATTTGACAACTTTGGTATAGTGGATGGTAGAATCTACATAAATTCACTTTCCTGTCATTAAGAGAAGTTGAAAAGAGAAGAAAATGAAAATATAAAAGCTGGGAGGGAGGATAGAATAGAACATAAAGGGAAATTTATGCAAGGGATTATAGGTGAAATATAATGTTAAGGAGAGAGATGAAGTAGAAGAACTGAAAACATATGTTCATGCCGATTTGAAGAACATAATTTATTATCAAACTTTGGTGTTATATCTCCTTCTAACTTGGTTTGTTGAAGTAGAGTAATAGATGGTCTTTAAGAGTGTATCATATCTCGAACTAGTTCTTTATTTCTCACAATTCCTAGCCCCTTGTAGTTCCAAGAGAGTATATCCATTTATTGGGATGTTTTTTTTTTTTTTTTCTATTGCTATCTTAGGTAGTTGACATGGTTGTTTGGGATCCCAATGCTTTTTCATTATTTGTTTCTTCTTTTCATTTCTCTCTGTTTAGATTACGACTGGATTTCTTCTTTGTTTTCCCTTTGGTATCATCCTCCTCTTATTGTCATTGAAGGATATTTTTCCTAATAATCACTCCACTATGGGAAGGTTGAAGGTGGACAGGAGAAGAAATGGGAAGTCTTGAAGGATATCTTATTTCTCAAGGAGCATTTTGAGAGATCAAAAGGGATAAACATAGGTATATCCCCATCAAAAGCATCTCTACAAAGACTCACCCTAAGTGGGGGTGGGGTGGAGGGGGGGGAGGAAGACCTTCATTGGCAAGAGGAGAGTGGCTAGATGGAATAGATAGAGAGGGGTTACATATCGATTAGGGACTTCAAAAGGAGACTTACCTTTAGTTTGAAGCATTGGTTAATAGATTCAAGGAGGCCTTTTTCAAAATCTACTAATTCAATTCATATACAAGCACATGAAAACATTCCATATTTGGGCTCATACTTGTTAATAAACTATCCTAGGGTATTTTCTATGGATTATATGGATTCATCATTTAAATGTTGCAAGGGAAGATTCGGGAAGCACACCTAGGAAAGGGACCATTAAGGGAAGATCCACATCTGAATAAAAATACAAGGACCAAAAATTAAGGTAAATTACATGGGGGGCCATGAAATAAGGCCCCATTCAAAATATTAAACCCTTTTCCTCCTTAAAATCAAATAGAAATGTGTAAAATCCCTTTAAATAGAAGTTGTAAGAAATATTACCTTTGATTAGAGTGATCCATTTCTTCTAGATCCATTGATCCATTGCACAAGGTGTTGTGAATAAAACTAATCCTATAGCTAGGGTGAAATATTAATAGATCAGATTTGAAGAACAATACAATTCAATCTCTAAAGTAGCCTACAATGATATTTCCATGGCTACCAGTTAGTTATGAGGGGACCTACCTGGTCCTGATGGCCAGTTGGAGATGGTCTTGAAATTTGGTCTCACTCTAGTCATCCTTGCTCCTATCTGAGTTTGTATACCTGCACACGAGGAAATTGATAACGTCCTTAAACTTATTTGTAGAAACAAAATTAAACATGTAATAACTACCTTAACCAACTCTATCAGGCAAGTCAAAACCTCATCCAAACAATGAAAGGAGATCAAATTATTGAAATTGAGACAAATTTTGGGGGAGAGAAAGAAGAGAGATCTTCATTTTGATTATGATAAATAGTGATACATAAGCATATACTTAATATCCTTACTATCATTGTCTATAACCATCATCTAAACTCTTCCATCCATGGGCCACACAGGACTACTTCAAACTCCAAGACTCTTCTCCATTCAAGTATGAGGAAAACCGAGAGGTTTTAGTCCTCAAAAAAAGAAAGGGAGATAATACTTAGGGAACAAGGGCTTCCTGAGGGATGAAGGCCATAAAAACTGTAGGGGGTCAACTAAATTTGATTTATTTGGGCAAGAGGATAACTCTGTTACTGCATGCATGCTTTTATCCATTCCTTCCATTGAGCCTCTTTTTATACTATTTCAAGATGGTTGAGACCATATTCCATGAGTTTTAGAGAGTTACATAAGTAGTTTTCACATAAAACCTTCTCAAGAGCGCGTAATTTTCATGATTTTTATATTCGTTAGTCACCTTTTGAGGTGCACACACCTTTTATGAGGAGAAAGTGCATATACACACTTCTATTGTGAGAAGAAAGTGTGTGTCAATTGCTAAGGAGGATTTTTTGGTAGTGTTCAGAGTAGGCCCAAGATACAAGGGATATGTATGAAGGGGATGATGGAGAAATAAAGGAATCTAATACATGAGGGTGTCAAAAGGTGCTATAACAGATGCCCCCTAATGTGTGAGGTCAAAAGGGAGTTGATGGCCAAAATACATTTTATCACTATCATTGCACAATTTGTAGTTTGGTAAAAGCCCAACCCAAACAATAAGTGTGTGACACAACTAGGAATACCTATCTCTATCACCTCAATAGATATCCCCCTCATTTTAGTGAAGGACAAGTCCAACACAAGGGAGGCTTCTCAGGTGACCCTAGGGTGATTGCAAAGGAAGAAACAAGGAGCTTGAAGAATACCCCTATCATTCAAGGTCAAGAATGAGAATGAGGGTTCAGGATAAATTCTTTGGAGATGGTAAATGGTTGCCAAGATTGTGTACATGAAAAACAATGTTAGACCAAAAAAAACAAGACAATAGATGATGATATAAGACTCAAAACTAGTGGGGAATCAACAAGAAACTATGGTGTCCCAAAATTGCAGTAGTGTGAAAATATATATTAGAAATAAAGAAACTATGATAGTTGCAAATTAAACCATTAAAATCAAATGCGTAATGTTGGAAAATAAAGCTAGCAATTAGTAGACAATATTCCAAAGTTTAAACCAAGACTTTGATAGCAAGAGAGTGTTCGACAACACAGGTATTCCAAGAAAGGACGAACACCTTTAGTAACCACTCACATAACCAGATCAAATATCAACACACCAATGTTTTCATGTGGTAAAAACCCTATGGGGAAACATCCACGACCCCATCGAACGCGACCACTTGGAACAATTTATTAATGCAAAAGAAAAAGATTACAGAGAGATTTTACAAGAGAGTTTCTTACAATCAATCATCGGCAAATGACCCTCAATGCTCTTTAAATAGAGATCATTGACCAATCGGGTGATAAGACACAGATAAATGGTCGCTAAGATCGAGGAGAGTATGAACTGTTGGATCACTCTATGTTGGGAACATATCATGACCGTCGGATTTCCTAACTACAAATGCATACTAATGCATAATAAAGAAACACACTAAGAAACACACTTTTACCCAATGACATCTTAGACCAAGTAGATCTTAACTAACTCCTAAGTGTCTAAATATCCTAACAGAGAGGGTTGTTAATGAGTGTTATCAACAAAATTTTGTAGCAACCCTATGGCTGTAGCAAAAAAATTCTACAACAACAAGTTCTAGCCACTAAAATCAGCAAGTAGTCATCCAAACAATAGTTCTTAAAAAATAGATCAATTACAACAATTGTAAGTGAATTTCAATGGTAGAAAAGTTGTAAAAGAGTAAGAGGAAGTAAGTTTGTTGCATCCCTAATGGTTGTAGCTTAATTTTTATTATAGCAGCTCAATCACTTGGAAAATCAAGACGCCCTTAAGGCACAAGATATTTTAAAGCATGAAAATTTTAAATCCAAACTTGAACAACTCAATATCTTAAAATTCACATTTACCAATGCAACAATATTCAATCCCCAATGCAAGATTAATATCTTATCTATTGGGTAATGGAGTCTCTTGTTTTGAGCTAGGGTTTAACAATGTTCTAAGGGCATAATCCCTTTTACTCCCTAGAGAAGATAAACCTTAGCAAGGTCTTGCTACAAGGGTGTAAGCCCTTTTACTCCTTGTGTCAATCTGTTACCCATGATTTTGGTCATCATGATGGTGTATTGATGATGGTGTACTCAGGCTCCTCATAAGAAATTTCTCCAGAGAAAAGTTATATTCATCTCTTCCCAGAAAACTCATTTTTGAAGAGAGTTCACAGGTTGCTAGTATCCCAGGGTGTGAGAATGTCTGATTCTCGCAGGCTGCCTTAAACTGGGGTGTGAACTTCTCGCACTATGTAACATAGCTAGGGTGAGAACCTTCTCTAAAGCATGGAAAAAGATGAATTCTCGATGTTTCTAGAAGGGAATCTTCTAGAAGAATGGGTTGGCATTTGAATGGTTATCCTTGTACTGGATTCCCTGATATTGTGGGATCATTCTTATCTAAGTAACCATCACATTCTCTCCTATATATTGATGGAATTCTCATGGAAAAGGTTAAGCAAGATTCATTGGAGAATAGGTGAAAGAATTGTGCGAAGGACTTAGCTTGAACAAGAGCTTGGAGACTCTAGCAAGTCTATCAAGAGGATTTGATCTT
>SNQJ01S0079901.1:56503-75871 GCA_010110895.2 Picea sitchensis
TTGGGACAGAAACATAAACAAAACATACAATATCTATTGTTGTGCAACTTTACCTTCTGCATTCTAGTTGTGAAATATCTAATTGAGTATTCACTAGATACATCAACAACCAAATCAATTTTCGATATAGGGATGGGTCTACTAGATCAGAATCTGAGTCTCTTACTTTTCTTATATCTATGGTCATAAGAGTGGCCATGGATTTGCAATCCATCATTTCAAATTTTTGAAGAATCTTCATTGCATACTTTCTTTGTCCAAGGAAGATTTCAACACACTTCTGCAATACTTCTAGTCCCAAGAAATAGTGCATGAGACCAAGATATTTCATATAGAACTCAAAAGCTAATTCCTTCTTACACTGGGTGATGAGAGACTCTGCACTTGTCAAGAATAAATCGTCGATATAGAACAGTAGAATCACAGGTGAATTGTTCACAACCTTATAGTAGAG
Source organism: Picea sitchensis (assembly GCA_010110895.2). NCBI lineage: Eukaryota > Viridiplantae > Streptophyta > Pinopsida > Pinales > Pinaceae > Picea > Picea sitchensis. The sequence continues at coordinate 56,958 of SNQJ01S0079901.1, forward strand.
ATTTGGATCTGCATGACTTTTAGAGAAACCAAGTATTATTAAGTAACTATCAATTTTGGCATACCAAGCTCTTGGAGCTTGCTTGAGACCATACATGGATTTCTTTAATCTGCAAACATGAGTGTCTTTGGGATGCACCTCAAAACCTTGAGGTTATTCAATGTATACCTCTTCTTCCATTACTCCATTGAGAAAAGTTGTCTTTACATCCATCTAATGTAAACTCCATCCCATGGAAGCAACAAGAGACATAATGGCTCTAATAGAAGTATATCTGGCAACAAGAGCAAAGGTTTCATCATAATATTCTCCCTCCTTCTAGGAGAACCCTCTAGAAAAAAACCTTGCCTTGTATTTATTTATGCTTCCATCTACAACATGTTTGATCTTGTAGACCCATTTTGAAGTTACCATTGATTTTTCCTTGGGTCTAGGCACAATTTCCCATACGTCATTTTTCATGATGGATTGGTATTTGTTTATGAATGGTAAATGTTGTGCACTATAATTTAATGGTCATCTGTGTATGTTTTAGTGACGAGAATGTTGTTTCATTTGGGTTGAGTTCCTTTCATGTGAATATGGTCCATGTGGGTCAATAAACCATACTAACAACTCTTTAACCATAGTCATGCATTGACTTTTGAGTTGGAAATTGGCGACCATCCTGCTCAAGCCATTGATATTTCATTGGGGGTTTCTAATTTTGTTTTTAGAGTTGTTGGGAACATTCTCAACTTGCTGGGAAATTTTCCTTTTCACATAAATCATACACGGAGTATCTTTAGAAATCTAGGGTTGTATTGGTGTTTTCTAGCTAGCCACAGACCATATACATGTTTTGACAATTCACCTACTATGAATTTCTCCCCCCATATGTTTTTCGTTGTTCATTAATGCTCAAATCGGCTTCCATACGTTTTTCATTGTTCGTGAATGCTCAAGTCGACTTATATACGTTTTTCCTTGTTAGAGAATGTTAAAAATCGACTCCCATTTGTTTCCAGTTGCTCTGTGTTGCCAAAATTTCCTTAGGCGTTTTTCTGCATCATGGGTTATTAAAAATAATCTTCCAATCATTTTTACATGCCACTGGTGATAAAATTCTCCCCTAGAACTTTCATCTTAGTTATTGGTCACTGATTCCGAGGTGTAGAGGGTTTCCCTTCATTATTGGATGTCAAATCCACCTCTTATCTATTTTCTTTAGCCACGGGTCGATCCACTTCAACTTGTCTTCTCCTTTGGTCAAGTTCCCTTCTTCATTTGAGCGATGTTCCTTCTTGGTCGACTCAAATTGGGTAAATTCGACTTGGGTCAACTCAACTTCAGTCGACTTGTTGTGCCTCCAACCCAACTTGCATCTTTCTGACTCGACTTGGATTCCTTCTAGCTCATTTCTTTGACTCGACTTGGATTCCTTCTAGCACATTTCTTCGACTCGACTTCTGAATAACAGACTTCATTTTATTTTGGGGCGATTCAACTTGTGGCTAGGTTGGTTTCTTATTTCTTTTCATCCAAAGAGATAAGGTTATATTTTTTTTATAGAGATGTTCATGTTGGTGAGATGAGTAGGCTATAAGCCTCCTGTTTACAGATCATTCTAAGAGAGGGAAAAATAAAGTGACCAATTTTTTGATCAAGAGCTTCTTACCCTAGGTTGACGTCGGCTTCTTTCTTCTAAAAATCTAGGTGATCTAGGTGATCATGTCATGACTTTTCACTTGTGGTGCTCATCTAACTCGTTGAAAGATGACTATGTTCAGTTGCGCTTATTTCAATGCACCCTTATAGGGGGTGTAGTGAAATGGTATATTGAGCTCGAAAACTCAAAGTATTCTTACTTTAATGACCTGACTATGGTTTTCTTGAACCATTTCCAGTTGCTAGTGAGATACGATGCTGACACTGAGTTGATGGTCAACTTCGAGAAAACTAAAGCTGATCATATCTTGGATCATATCTGAGAATGGCGGTGACGAAATAGTTTGATTAAAGTCAAGGTCCCTCCTGCATTATTGATCGAGTGGTTCTTAAAGTCTTTGGTTCCTTGAGTGTCCAAAGTCGTTTCAATGTCCTAGGTGTTTTTTGAAGAGAAGGCTATTATGAGAGCCCAACAGTTGGAACTGATTTACTCTCACTCTGGCATGCTTTACGAGATCTTACCCGATGCGTCATGGTCAACTCTCGACAAATCCAAATAAAACACTAGGCCCCACGTTGATGGCATAGTGGGCTCAGCGCAAAAAAAGTACATGGATATGTTGTCTAATCAATTACAAAAATTATCGATTCAACAAACTGTGGCTAGGAAAACTCCTAGTTCGGCTGCCCCCGCAACCAAGACGTCGGATGTACATAGTATGAAATCGACAACTCCCAAGGACAAATAGTAGACCGAGGGGAAGAAAAAACAAAAAAACAACAAGGGTAAGGGGGATAAAAATGCTACTAACAATGCCAGCAAGGTAAAAACTGAAAATAGGAAGGTGAGGTTTCTGTGTAAGCTTTGCACGGATGACCACTTAACTCACATGTGCCCTCAACTTGCGAAAGCCCAGAAGCTACTAGCACAACAACAACCTATTGTGTTGACAAACTCTTTTCCACAATGGAAAAATATGGCTCAAGCATCCTCACCCATGATTGCGATGGGGGGTATTCAGGGACCCCTCGCGCCTAATCCAAACAACCCAGCAGAGAAAATTTGTGTGATGAATGCTGAAGCTCATTTATCAACTAGGACTCCTGACTACAGAATGCTGGAATTTGTTGAGAAGAGAAAAGAGGCCTCCAACCCATTGAATCCTATTCAAATTGAGAAGACAGTGGGAGAGACAATGACTCACATCCCTAAAGGTGTGTTCAATAAGGATTCTCATAACCCAAATGCGAGGGATGCTCAAAATTACTCCATCATGGAGGATCTGGCACAAACCTTTTGTGCTATGTTTGCTCTGGAATTTCTCCAGAGTTTCCCCTCATAGAGAAAATCTTTGTTGTCCGGCTTGGGAACGGTAGAGCCCAGTAACTCAGGGATGATCGTTTTTGATCCAAATGACCTTAAACCTCGTCTTTCTCACCATGTCGCCTTCCAGATAGTAGTGGATTACACCACAAAATCATTGACACACAAAATTTTGCATATAGTGGTTGATGAGGGTGCCTCGACTTGCGTGATATCATTGGCATGTTGGAGGGCCATTGGCCAGCCTGAGTTGTCTCCATCGCCTACGTTTCTTATAGCTTTTGATGGTCGATCGTCCAGACCACACAGTATAATTCCCTATTTTCCCGTGCAGTTGGAGGGTAAAACTGTGTGTGTCGAGGTAGAAGTAGTCGATGCGCCTCTCGACTGTAATATTTTGTTAGGATAGAGTTGGAATTATGCAATGCACATGGTTATAGACACCATTTTTTGGGTCTTATTATTTCCACACGAAGGATGGATTATAATCGTCGACCAGTTGTCTTTCTCTCGTCCTGACCCTTCATCGAGGGCATCCACAATTTCGATGATTAATAACCTGCAGCCATGCACTATCCTCTGCCTTCCAATGATGTAAGGTTTATTTCAGTTGTCCATGACTAGCCGAAGGATGCAATTTTGCAAGTGTTGTCTTTCAAAACAGGCTACTTTCATGACCCGTGGACTTTACCTTCCCCATCGGATTCGATGGAAGGGGCAGGGCATCTTGGCATGGCCATGCCCTTATCCGTTGTTAAGGTTGCACATAGTGTTGTCCATCAAGCCTCAACCAACCTTGATCTGACTCCCCCACAAGAACTAGATCTTTTTCTCTAGCCTATTTGGGCTCAAGACTCTCTCATCGTTCAAGACCCTTTAGACTTAGTCTTTCCCTCTGACGAGGTGATTCTGGAGGCAATGATTGGTCCAGATAGACCTTGGGATGATATTCACCATAGATTTTATTTTCTTCCTGAGCTCAAGAGAATAGAGGCAGGAGAGTTTTTCATGACCATGAATGGAGATAGTCCTTGTCCTATTAACCCTCTAGCTATGCATAAAATATACGCTGAGGGAAACATGGAAAGTATTGCTGCAATGATCCCTATCGATATCTCCAAAACCCTGGCATCATGGAGAATGTCTTTGTCGGAGCGGATTGCTACCTCGAAGATATTCAAGTCTACATCGAGTTGTTTAAGGAGTTCTGTGTCATTTTTCCTGGTCTTACGGGGAAATTCCAAGCATCATCCCACAAATTGTTGAACACGAGATCACGACTTATCCCGATTTCAAACCAGTCTGAGATAAGCTTCGCATGGTCAAACCTCGAAAAACGGCGATGATAAAGGCTGAAGTAGAGAAAATCCTCAAAGTTGGTTTCATCTACCCTGTGCAATTGATAGAATGGATATCAAACCCGGTTCTTGTCAACAAGAAGCAGGACATGATTCGCATTTGTATGGATTTTCATGATTTGAAGAAATCTTGCCTGAAAGACAATTTTCCAACCCCGTTTATTGATCAGATTGTCGATGAGTGTCCAAGTTGCCAAGTATTTTCTTTCATGGACGATTTTTTAGGATATAATCAAATTCAAATCAAACCTGAGGACCAACATAAACCGACTTTTATTTTTCCTTGGGGTACTTTCGTGTATCGAAAAATTTCTTTTTGCCATGAAGAATGTTGAAGCTACTTTTTAGCGGTCCATGTTGTTTTCTTTTCATGACCTCAAACACATAGTTGAGGTGTACCTAGATGATCTAGCATCACGTTCTCGCAAGATATCTGATCATTCCACCCATTTACGACTAATTTTTGAGTGGTGTCGCTACTATCGGATTTGCTTGAGTCCAAACAAGTGCAGTTTTTGTGTGACATCGGTTCATTTATTAGGTTTCATCGTGTCAACAAAAGGGATCATGGTTGATCCTCTTAAGGTTGAGGCAATAGTTAAATTTCCTCCCCCACACACAATTCCCCAACTTCATAGTTTACAGGGGGAAATGAACTTTCTTTAGCGTTTTGTCACTAATTATGATGAGATTAAGAAAGAGTTCATGAGTCTTTTAAAAAAGGGACTCCCATTATGTTGGGACGAGACATCTCAATGCTCTTTTGATGCATTGAAACGCACTCTGACATCTACCCCTCTGCTTAGGGCTCCTGATTATGGCAAGGATTTCTTGTTATATGTGGTTGTTGCAGAGTCTACAATCGACATGGTCTTGGTACAAGAGGATGATGCACTCAAAGAACACATTATCTATTATCTTAGCCAAGGTCTAGTAGGATCGAAACTCAACTATTCACATGTTGAGAAACTCGCTTTGGCAGCTATTCACGTTGTCCAATGGTTCTGTCACTATATATTACTTTTCAAGACCACTGTTGTTGCCATCATTAATCCCTTTCAATATGTGTTAACGCGATGTGTCATCGGCGAAAAAATCAGTCGGTGGATAGTTATCCTCCAAGAGTTTGAATTGGATTTCGTTTCAGTGAAATCTAAAAAGTCCTTGGTCTTTGTAGAGTTAATCTTAGAACTACCGGTCAAAAGTGGTGATTTTTTTCTCGAAGAGTCACCAATTAATGGATATCTTTTTCTAATCACATCTTCGGACCCCTGGTATGGAGATATACTTGTGTATCTTCAGACTTTGAAGTGCCCCACTTCTACTTCTTGCGATGAGCATTGACGAATATGACAGCAAGCACGAAACTATCTCATCCTCGATGAAAATATCATTAAGGGGTGGATTGCATTCTTCGAAGATGTCTTACTCACAAGGAATCAGAGCTTGTTTTGAATGTCTGTCACACCAGAGCATGTGGTGGTCATTTTTTTGGGTTGGAAACAAACCAAAATGTTCTTTGTACAGAATACTTCTGGCCCTCGTTAATAAAATATTGTGTTGAGGTGGTCAAGAAGTGTCACATGTGCCATATTTTATGTTGGAAGATGCAAGCACACCCTACTCCTATGTTTCCAGTTATACATGTCGATCCCTTCACCAAGTGGGGGATTGATTTCACTAAATGTCACCTGAATTCTTCCAGGGGGCATCGTTATATCATCGTAGCAGTAAACTACTTTACTAACTGGGTCAAAGCTATGTCGACGTTTAACAATGACAGGGAAATTGCTACCCTTTTAGTTTTCAATAAGATAGTAGCTAGATTCGGTATCCCGAAGGAGATTGTCATTGACCATGGAAGTCACTTCCAAAATAAAATGATGACTAAATTAACATCAAATCTTGGGTTTAAATAGGAACATTCATCACCCTATTACCCGCAATCGAATGGTCAGGTAGAAGCTATGAATAAGCCTCTCAAGTCTATTCTTCAATGAATGATCAATTCAACCAAGTCAAATTGGCATTTGATGTTATATTCGGTGTTGTGGGCTTATCGAACTTCTGTAAAGACTGCTACTGATTTTTCACCTTTTCAACTTGTCTATAGGATGGAGGTAGTCTTTCCCATTGAATGTCAAATCCCTTCTCTAAAGTTGGAAGTGGAGCTACTACCCGACACTACACCACTCGAGGAACGTCTTTTATATCTTGAGAAGCTCAATGAGAAGCATCGAGATGCACCCTTTGCTAATGAGGCTCATAAGAAAAGGGTCAAGTTTCAATATGATCAGTCTGTTCACCCTCAGATTTTCTCCAAAGGATATCTTGTCCTAGTCTACGACCAAGACAAAGATCCCCTAGGGGGAGGCAAGTTCAAACCCATGTGGTTCATACCTTTCATTGTGAAAGAGGTCTTAGAAAAGGGTAATTCCCTAGTGGAGGCTAGAAATGGCCTCTACCTTAAGAATTCTTACACTTAGGTTGGTCACCTGGGTGTGGCTTGTTTTATATATGTATAGTTTTTATACATTTTGGTCTTTTTTCATTTTATGGACTTGTAGTTATTTATGTTCTCTTTTTCATTATGGAAGATTTCAAGTGAATCAAAGGTTTATGTTTGGTTCGTGGATGACGCTAGCCGACACACTCAGAGGTATTTGTCTAGCTTCCGCAGCTTGGGTGATTTTTACACCTGGTGGCTAGTTGCTATCTTCCGGAGGTATTTGTCTAGGTGACGCAACCAATAATGTTGGCGAATATAGTGTAGTGATAGAATTACTACGTGATTCCTTGTCACATGGTATTTCTCACCTCTGGGTTTACTTAGATGCTCAACTTGTTGTGTCCTAGTTAAATGGGGTTTACTGGGTTTATGATCCAACTCTTCACTGACGACTCCTTAGGGTACGTCTCTTAGAATGATCTTTTGATTATATTACTTATATTCATATTCCTAGGATATTTAACCATCTAACTGATACTCTAGCTAATCAAGTTTTAGATTGGCATGTTTCTCACATGTAAAAGTAAAACACACACATACACATGTAAATACATTTGTAAAAATGTAATCCATAAGACAGAAAAGATGTATATATATATATATGTGTGTGTGTATGTGTGTGTGTGTGTGTGTGTGTCCAAAAAATAGTGTCATGAGTACAAAGTGGGCATGAAAGCCTCAAAAGTAGTAGGTATACATCATTGGGATTAAGCCCTCAAATACATAGTACAAAAATTTCCCTCGTCACATAAATTGGTCTGATACCATCTAAGGTCTAGGCCTATTAGCCCTTTTGTAGTGCACAACAATGTTTGCAGGATGATAGAGTAGTTGAACCCACATCCTGGGCACCCTTACTACATATGGCTTCATGGCAGGTGGAAGTTCCTCGATCTCTGCCATGGGTACTGCATGAGTGAGATCCGTGAGGTTTCTCTCTACTCACCACAACACTCTCTTAGCCTCTCTAACTAGGGGTTGTCCTACTCCTGTTGGTCCAGCCTCTTGTCAAGGATGATGCATGTTCTTGGAAAATTCTGCTGGCCGAACAAGTCGCACATTTGTACATAACATATCTTTAAGTTAGTACTCAGAAATACACATAAAAAGGATATATATAAAAATTAAAAAAAAATTGTAACTTTAAAAATAAATGTGTTACCTATCCTACCGCGCTCCTCGCCAGGGGGCATGGGCATGCCAGGATCTCTAAGGAGACTAATCCCTACATAGGGATAGTCCTCTATCACTAGAATATGACGAGCCCACCAGTCAAAGAATTTATCGTCAAAGGCCTCATGGGTTCTTCCTCCACCCTGTCTAGGCAGCAAAACTGCCCACCTGCACATTGTTGGGAAGGAGGCAATATGCTCCTATACTGTCTCTCTCAAGATGAGACTAGGCACCTGTTGATGATTTAAATCGCAATGAGTGTTTTTGGCCCACAAAGTATTGCTAAAGCCTATTATTATAATCTAACAATATATCTATAATACTAGTAGGTGGAACCCCCTTGTAGATTGGAGGATAAGATCTGGTTCTTATTTGATGTTATGTTGTTGTTCAACACTTCTTACAGGTTTGAGCATGATTGATGTTCAAATGTTGGTTCTATTCAAAACAAATGGGTGATGGAAAATTCATTCTATGTGTGACTGTCTTTACTTTAAGCTCTCATATCCATGTCACGAAGGGTTATGTGAACTGTTATTTTTATTGTGCCATGATATATTATATGTTACACCTGCACGAAACATGTGTTAGTCTTGGAAAAGGATAAAACAAATATGGAGAACATAAGCCTGTTGAACTCTCTTCTTGTATTGAAAAGCTATGGGTGATATGGCTTGTGTGTCCACCGTGTTGTCTCGAATGTTCTCGCCCATTGTTGGTAGTCATTCCAACCTCCATGTGTTGGTTACTCAGAGCCCACCTTGATTATTTTAAGCCCGATATTGATAAAGGAACCAGTTTTTTTGGTCGGGCACATGGTCGATTGTTATGATTTGGTAGATTATCGTTGATAGAGGTTACTTATTGGTTGTCCCTAATTAATAGTGTTGACAATGATTTATGTGATTGGTTTATAATCAGTGTATCCTTTATTATGACAATTGAGTCTATAGCCTAGCACGGTTAATTGATTGATTCGAGAAATGAAATGGGGAAACGGTCATTGCCTTTTGTGTTGTAACAGTCGGATGGTTGATGGTTGACTCAACATTGTTTTATGGTCGATCGAGAATATGCCTCTTTGCTTTACGTGTCGAGTTGTGTGTTTCCTACAACATGATATAGGTTGAAATAAGGGTTGTTGTTACTATGTGTTTTAACTGCCAAATGGGAGTCTTGCAATCATGATAGTTGTGGCATGGTTGTCCACTGTATATGTTATGGATATTGTTTGATTGCACCATCAAAAATGGGCACAGGGTTTTAAACAATATGGTTTTGTTACAATTTGATTGAATTGAAAAATGGAATTAGACATACTATCATTGTTTCCTTGTATTGGATTGATATCTGAGTGTCATTTGATGTTTAGATCTAGATTAATTAGACATGTATAGTCAAAAGAATGATCTTGCGTTTTGTTGAATGGATGTTGTATCCTACAACATCATATACGTTGAAGTGGGGATCGTTGTGTGTTTAAATGGCAAGTCAGGATTATTATATTGATGATTTTGTTTGACTGTCCACTATGTATGTTTGATGAATATCATGCATCATAGCAGAGATAGGAATGGGTTCTGTGACAGTATGGTCTCATTACAATTTAATTGTCAAATGAAATTAAGGGCTGAAATCAGGCATGCTTTTGTGTTTATCTTTGATTAAGGAAATAATTCATTGACAATGGTTGATGTTTCGATGCTGAACATAATGGAAAAAAGTGATTGTGTGTTCATTTGGAAATTGTTTAAAAACATTAAGTGGACAAATGAGAAGAAACATAACTCTTTTACAGGTTGTTGTGGAAAGCCTATTGTCTTGTTTTGATGACACTGTGTTAAAAATTTAATTGCGAACAATGAGCAAGTTAATACACACAATTGATTGAAATATGCACAGTAGTTGTTTAATTAATCACAGTGATTATTTGGTTGGTGTCAGATCTTTTGCGTTTGATATAGAATGGTTTTATGGATTACTTAATTAATTTTATGAACAATATCCGCTCTCTTTCCCTACCATTGTTTTCACTTTTCGCTAATTACAATCCCCTCGCCTTCCCACATTCATTTTCCACTCCTTGTTCCTAGAATTTAATTATAGTTAAGAATTCTTTATTGTGACAGTTTGAAATCGTAGTTTCTTGGATGGATTACAATGACATATTCCTTGGTTTGCATTACAGTTGATTGTGTGTTGTCTGTGAGAAATAACCATGATTATTTTCCCCCTCATTTTAACATTTTTTCGCTCAATACAAACCCCTTGAATATCCCAGGACCTTTTGTTCATCCCCTGCTCATTGACAACAATTAAACAATTTGTATGGATTGAATTGCATTAGTCTGATATGTTGCTAAGCCAAAATTTATTTCATATTTTTAAGGAGTTGTCATGTATGGTTGTTAAAGTAACTATTTGCTAATCAATCATGCATGCAGGGATGGTCTTTTTCAGTCGAGGTAGCCATGGAAGAGGTAATTGAGGAAGAGGTAATTGGAACAGATACCCAAGAAGGCCAAGATTCTCCATACACTTTGATGCTGACTCGCAAGAGTTAGGCCAACTATTTCAGGATGGGTTTTTCAATTGGATTGGGCAAGGAATGGTCCAACCTAGGCCTGAAAGTCCTCCCTTCCAAGATCCACAAGCCCCTGGTATTCCCGTGCCGCCTCATGTCTCATTGCAACTCGAGGTTCATGAAAATGATGGATGGAAAGAGATTTTCCACCCGTCAGTCTTCCAACATCGTCGCTAGCCCAATTTGTCTTTACTTGCTCCCCCACCTATCAATCAGATTGTCCAAGCTGCACCTGTCCACTCACCAGTTCAGTCCTCCCATGCTAGCAAAAGGTTGAAAACCGAGGCCCACTATGCCCCTGACAAAGGAAAAGCCATTGTTGGCCCTTCCTTACCCTCCAATGGCTCTGATAAATCTGTGTCCTCCTGGATGCATTTGAGGGATGATTGTTGTCATGTGATCAATGAGATTAGGCCTAAAGGCTCAACACAGCCAAAGGAAAATTCAAAAAGATCAAAAGGTGACAGGAACAACAAGGGAAAGATTGAATCTTAGAGTGGAAAATATGGATTTTGAGTTTTTTTTTAATTATTGTTGATGACAGTTGACTTCAGAAGTTTTGGACAACATGTTCTTTTTTTGGATATATGAGTAATGCATTTTTGAAAATAATTACAAATATCAATGAGATAAATTGTCAAACATGAATGTGATTATGAGAGTCACAAGGAGGGATGTTTTTGTTTAATTAACTAGTTATGTTATGATTGTTAAGAACTAAAGGAGAGTCACAAGGGGTCCCRCCTACTAGTTATTATTTATTTAAAACCCTTATTATGATTTATTACTTTTCCCCCTAACTAAAAGTTGGTTGAGTTTTTAGTTAACTTAACTAATGAGGTAGTTCAACTACTTCAACGATTTCTATTTTTCTTAAAGGAAGAAGGAAAGGGAGGAACAAGGGGAGAATAGAAGGAGAAGCATACTAAGATTTGATCTTTGAGTTTGTGTTGAGATAGTTCAGTTTTCATTCATTCCTTAATTTATCACATCCTAATTATTTTTTATGATACCAGGGTCTTATTATAGACAACAAGATTCAAGGCTGAATTATATCATTCAGACACTTGTTTTTCAGAGGTGTTGATCTATCTTTGATAGTCTGTGTAGACTTGTCTGTTTGTGAATTAGTTTTCATGACTGACAAAGGAAACAATCTGTGGAAAGCTGATCCAACTTTTAGAGTTCAGTTTTTTATTTTTTGTCAGAGGTCCTTTTGTATGTTTCATCGGGGACGTCTAAGTTTGACTTTGGTCCAAAACTTCTTCATGAAATTTTGTAAATGGAATGACTCTTTGATGAATTGGAATGAAATAAAGGATTGCTTTATGTCTCATGTGTCTTGATTATCGACTTGGTGTCTTGAATTATGTCTCTATTTTTATTTCAGCATCTGTTATGTTCAGAAAAACACATAAATACTGAAATTTTCAGCAAGCTTTTATTTATAAAAATTAGCCTAAGCACTTGTAATCAATACTTGTGAGTTAGGATATTAATTTTGATGGATATAAACATAAGGGTGATATTCTCGTCTATTTTTCTTTAGCCAAGAAGAATCTGAAAATGCTTGAGTAAGATCATTTCATATATTTTCCTCAACAACACCCTATCAAAGAAAAACGAGCATAAAACTGTGTCGAACCCAAATTTCTTTTTTGTTCATCTACGACAATATGTAAGCTGTCTCTTCATGCATACTAACATGGTAGTACTCCAGTCGAAAATGGTATCCTCTAAACACTAAACTGCACAGTGTATCTGTGCATGGGAGGCATGATGGAGTGTTGCAAATCCTGTGATCTACCCTATCATGAATAAAATGATGCGAAGGGAGAGGCTAGTGATCTTGTGAATCAACACCTGAGAACCTGCCTTCTCAGTACCAACCTCACAATACATCCCAATGTAGTCCTCAATACTATACGACCCTAGAGGAAAGGTCCTCAAGTTGACCAGTTCTCCTCTCCTAGAGAGATCAGTTAGGAAGTAGATGTCCTCTATGGTCGGGGTCAATGATTGACCCTTCAACATAAAAGCCTCTGCATCAGGATGCCAATAATCCACTAGAGCATTGAGCAACCTTGGTTGTGCCCTCATGAACAAACACTGAGAAAATTTCCAAAAGCCACACTGTTTTAGCTTAGCAATGGCCACAAGATCCTCCTTGACCAAAACATCCAACTCCTCATGTTCCCTTTCCCTCCAGTGCACAGACATCCTGTCACACATAATTTGGAGAGGTTTTAGTCTTTTGTTTTTCTTTTTTTGAACTTCATAGAGGGCATATGCGGGCTTTAGTTAGGACAGTCGCATATGTACGTAGGTTGAGTATTACTCTGACTGTGTACATATGTGGGTTGAGTGTGGAAATCCCACATACACGTAGTCACGACCCTTTTTCAAGGGCACGCCCCTCGTTAACACAAAATCAAAATCTTAAAGATAAACTAAAAAGAAAGATGAGGTGATTTGTACTTACTTGGTCCAAGTGTGAAGGTTTATCATCCACCGTAGCTCCTTGAATTCACATTTTTGACGAAGGGACTTTTGACCTTCTTACTATTTTCCAAATTGAAATGGTAAAAATGAGTTGTCCACCTCTATTTATAGACTTTTTTTTCCCTTTTTTCCCTAATTTGGTCCCCTTTTTCACTTTTCATGACTTGGTGGCTACTTGAGTTCCCTTTTGAGTTATCTTTGGGTCATTCTGATGTTCTTGTCCTTTTGGTTTGGTGATTTTCATGAGATGGGTTACACCTATATCATCCCATGGTAAAAGTTGTTTATTCAACTTTTTTCATATAGGTTAGGTTTTCACTCCCAACTTTCTACATGTTTTTTACTTTTTCGCTTTTCCATAGGATCTATCCCACCGAAGTGCGACACAAAACCTTCTTTGCTTCTTTATAAGTGTTGTAATTAGGTGGTAGAGCCTACCTCTACATGGATTCCCTAGGTAGATCATTTCCTGCATTTTGGCGTTCTTGCTGTGAGTTTTGACTATAGGCTTGGGAGTCCTTGTTAGTTCAGCTATGATTACATATTGAAGCCTCATTCTTCTTTCTAATCATCATTCTTGGCCTTACCCAAGGGACTCCCTAATGAGCATGGTTTGTTGTCTTTCAAGCTCGCTTAAATTTTGAAAGAAACATCCAACGAGACTATGTTTATTCTTTTCGATCTCATATGGATTACTTGTGAAAAGAATCCCCCCTGGAGTCTTCTTTAGGCCCTTTTTAGACTCTCAAAAATTGAAAATATTGCTAAGCGATCTTGTTTCCCTTCACGCTCGCCAAACTCAAATTTGAAGGCACATCTGTTTGACGGTATTTTACCCCTTTTTCGGTCTGGATGGCTAATTTTATGAATAAAGGTATGCTCTAGGAACTTTGGTTCACTAGAAGAGTATTCTCAGGAGTAATTTTAACCCTTTTTTGGGCCCGAGGGACCAAATCTTTGAAAAAGGGACATTCTCCTTGGTTTTGGTTTATCTATTTTTCGGGCCTTGGAGATTACTTACGAAAAAGGAATCCCCTCAGAGTCCATAGTTAAGCTCTTTTCAGACTCCCTAAATATGAAAAGATCCTTGAGTGACCTTGTTCCTTTCACACTAGTTAATTGGTCCAGAGAGAACATTTATTCGGCGTGAGTTTGACCCTTTTTCCAGCCAATAAATTATTTCGGAAAAAAGGTATGCCTCGGGAGACTTGTCTCGCCAGGAGAGTTCTCCTTGGTTATGTTTTGTACTTTTTTGGGCTAAGAAGACTAAATCTAGAAAAGGTTGTGAGTCCATAGTTAAGCTCTTTTCAGACTCCTTAAAATTGAAAAGATCACCAAGTGAGCTTGTCTCAATCACACTCATTAAAATGGTATTGAAGAGACATCTTTTTGGTACAAGTTTAACCCTTTTTCGAACCGACTAGACTAATTGCGAAAAATGAACTCCCTGGAGTCTTCTTTTAGCATTTTTTCAGACTCTCTAAATGTGAAAAACCACTGAGCTTACCTTCTCTGGGCTCATAAACATTCACATGGAAGGAGTCTTGTTGTGTCATGCTTAATCGCATTGCGGGTCTCATCTTTGTGTCTTTGGCCTAATGCCAGCTCCATGTTACTCTCAACTGAACCTTTAAAGCATTCCTCATATGCAAGCCTTGCAACAATTTTTTCCTTTGTGATTTGACACCTTGATCCATGGAGGAATTTTCTCCGAGCATCCTTATCCTGCACAGGTCTCCTTGCCCTGAGCATCAATATGTTCCATGTGCTTGGAACCAGTTTGCTTGCTCGCGACACTCGTTCCTCCTTTGTAATGTAGCATTCTTTTATTCTTTTTCAAGCTCGTTAAAAATTTGAAAAAGACAAAAAAATCAAATATTCGAAAAAGACGGGATAAGATATATTAATTATTTTTTCGGAAGCAAGATAGTCTCCCTTGGACAAAGCACATCCTTCCTTTTTTTCATCAAACATTGGGATCTAGTATGAACTTAAGAAGTTGTTCTCGCTACATAGATTTTTTCCCTCCTTCGTTTGGTTACTCTTCCAAACATATGGAGAGTTTGTGGTCCCTCTTGCATTGTAGAATTATGTCAATATTACTCTTCCTAAGTATGATAATCTTTTGTGTTTTTTCCCAAGGGAATTTTTATCCAACCCGAGTTGGCCATTTTGCAGTTTGTCTCTTGACTTTCATGAGTCAGCCATCCCGAGAGTTCAGTCAAGTCAAGATTCAAAATCGATGAAGTTTCGTTCCTAATTATCGAGATCCTCTAGTATTTCCCCGACGGCATGTCAAAGACCTCAAAGTAGTGATTCTTACACTCCTATTGTAGTCCTACCTGAGCTGTTGAAGATATTGAAGTTGTTGCTCGAGCTATGAAGTCTTCATCTCCAACCACAGGCGTTGATGCTTCTCGAATATGCATATGGTATTGTACTTGAATATCATTGAATGATTTTGAGATGTAGATCCATTGTGTATTTCTTGCAGCTACACTCTATTTAGACATTTCTATGACATGGATCTGCAATGTACTTGATTGGCAGCCATGATTAGTTCGTCCCGATCATGGGTATTTCCACCTCAGAGAGATGATTATTGTTTTGCAGATAGCGACCTCCCAAACTCTAGTCCCGTGCTCACTCGAATCTGTGCCTTCCCACTGGTAAAGATATTGTAATGTATTTCGGACATCAATTGCTCTTCTGACCTCACACATTAGGGGGCATCTGTTATAGCCCTAAAATTCCCTACCTATGCATACATGGCATTGACCTTTCTACTTGCACAATTTTCCAAATTACTGTTGAGGATCTCTCTTTAAAAAACCATTTTTTGGAGGATGTACGTGCCCTGCTACACTACTGCCCACGTACATATGCATGTTGCATACTAGATATCCCATGTACATACGCCGGTTGCATGCTAAAAAACCCGCGTTTACCTCCAAAAGTTGTAAAAAATAAAAAGTTGCAAGGAATTCGGTAGAGTTTACGGGCTATCGAGGGTTTCCCAACCATTTTACCCATTGTAGCTCGTCCCCAAACCGAATAACCATAATTTTGTCATATAAAAATAAGTCTTGGGATCTCATTTCATAATCAAGCAATAGAACAAAGAAACTCTGCCAAAATCCCTTCCCCTTCTAGCCCAAGCTTTGCAACCTTTTCTGAGATTTGGCCTCAGCATTCCCTCTCCATCCCTCTCCCTATACAATCCCTTCCCTATTTCCCAAGGAGATCAATTGATTGTGAGAGGTATCACGAGAATGATGCACTTGGAGCAATAGTAAGAGGAGCCCGAACCAGTTTTGTGCAACGTCTTCTGATGAGAAGGTTGTAATATTTTAATCTTCGATTTGAATAAAAGAGTTCTTTTAATGTCCCAATACTTTGCGTATTTATATCCTTGTTGAATAATGTGTCTACGTTTGTATCTAAATGCTAACATTGATAAGTAGAGTTTGTATATTTGTAGTGTTGTTTACCTAAGTGTTCTTGCAGGTCATCTTTGGGAGGAGACCCGCAGCTCGGAAAGCTACAAAGTTGAAGGAAGTCTACATCGGACATTAGGGCCTAAGGTACACTTACCAATCTTCCTTCTTCTTTTTTTGTCTTTCTGCTCAGATCGTTTGGGATTCCTTAGGATTAGGGTTGTCTTTTAAGGTAGGTCAATTCTCTGCCTATATTTTGACCAAATATAGTAATAGGGGGATTTTCCCCACTAGCATTTATGAATGGTAAATGTTGTGCACTGTAATTTAATTGTCATCTGTGTATGTTTTAGTGATGAGAACTTTGTTTCGTTTGGGTTGATTTCCTTTCATGTGAATATGGTTCCTATGAGTCAATAAACCAGACTAAGAACTCTTTAACCATAGTTGTGCATTGACTTTTGAGTTGGAAATCAATGACCATCCTGCTCAAGTCGTTTCTATTTCATTAGGGGTTTCTAATTTTTTTGTTTAGAGTCATTGGGCACATTATCAACTTGTTGGGGAGTTTTTCTTTTCCCATAAACCATACAGGAAGTATGTTTAGAAACCTGGGGTTGTTTGGGTGTTTTCTAGCTAGCCACAGACCATATACATGTTTTAACAATTTTCCTGCTATCAATTTCACCCCCCATATGTTTTTCGTTGTTCGTGAATGCTCAAATCGGCTTCCATACGTTTTTCATTGTTCGTGAATGCTCAAGTCGACTTCTATGCATTTTTCCTTGTCACGAAATGTTAAAAATCGACTCCCATTTGTTTTCAGTTGCTATGGGTTGCCAAAATTGCCTTGGGCATTTTTTTGCATCATGGGTTATTAAAAATAGTCTTCCAATCATTTTTACATGCCACTGGTGATCAAATTCGCCCCTAGAACTTTCTTGTTAGTTGTTGGTCAGTGACTTTGACGTGTAGAGGGTTTCTCTTCATTATTGGTCATGTTGAATCCGCCTCTTATCTATTTTCTTTAGCCACAGGTCGACCCACTTCGACTTGGCTTCCCCTTTGGTTGAGTTCCCTTCTTCATTCGACCAATGTTCCTTCTTGGTCGACTCGACATGGGTCAACTCAAATTTGGTCGACTTGTTATGCCTCTAACCCGACTTGCATCTTTCAGACTTATTTTCCGACTCGACTTGGGTTCCTTCCAGCTCATTTCTTCGACTCGACGTCTGGATAGTAGACTTCATTTTATTTTGGGCCTACTCGACATTTGGCTGGGTTGGTCGAGTATTTCTCGTCATCCAAAGAGCTAAGGTTATATTTGTTTATAGAGATTTCCGTGTTGGTGAGACAAGTAGGCTATAATCCTTTCGTTTACGAATCATTCCAAGAGCGAGAAAAATAAGGTGACCAAATTTTTGATCAATAACTTCTTACCCTAGGTTGATGTCAGCTTCTTTCTTCTAAAAACTTAAAAAGATCAGCTCAAAACATAACATGAAAACCTTTAATCATATTATGTTACTGTTGCAATAAATCATTTTAATCCTTCTATGCAATGAGGCCTTCACTTCTATAATCCTTGCAACAAACCTTCAAATAATCAAGAGCGACCAATCTTAAATGATGGATCCTTTTCACCACATCACTACACTCATTTATGCAATGGGACTTAAATAGTTGGATCAAATTAATCAAGTTGGTCTCACTAGTAGTGATTAACAATTATCATCAACATCACCACAAACCCTTAAATCTTAACAAATATTATACTTTATAAACTAATTAAACACATAAATATTATATTTTATAAGTTTTTTGAACACATAAATAAAAATTTAAAATAAAATAATAATTTACCTTTCTTAAGATTTGTTAAATCAAACTTAATTCCACTATCATCATTATACTTATTAAAAAACACACATATTTAATAATCTTTATTATTATATTTATTAATCAAATATATTATTTTAAAATATTCTTTATTTTATATGAATAAGCTTCATAATTGATTATGTTTAATAAATTTATAATGTAATCTTTAGTAAAAATGATAAAAAATGATAAATTGAAATATATACTCGATAGTGTTAATACAAATTTAAAATAAAATTTATTTGATGAAAATAAAAAATATCGTGCCGCAAACGTTCTACACAACAATAGCGTGCCTGCAAAAATTTATAAACCACATCACATATCATTTGGCTTAACATGAAAGTTTACGTTACGTTATCTTATTCTTTACTACGGTCCAACATTACCTTATCAATAATGCTTCCTGGTGCATCTAATTCCGTTCTTTTGTTTTTACTTTTATTTTCTTTTATCAAACTTAATGGCAACCTTTCTTAACATCTAATTTTATTTTTTT
>SNQJ01S0079902.1:0-20367 GCA_010110895.2 Picea sitchensis
TTTGATTTCAAATTCCACAGGAAATACAACACTTTTTCCATAAAATAATTCATAGGGAGAGAATCCTGTAGTATTTCTCCAGGTAGTCCTGTCCAAAGAATCCTGGATTACATTAAGAAAATAACAACCTGGAAAAGAAATATTTCAGGACAATGCAAAAGGAAAGACCAACTATTTTGTAACCAGAGAACATGACCCTATTCCCAAAGCAGGAATCTTCAGCACTTGTTTCCGATCATCACACTTTCATGAACTCATTACTAATCGAAATGATTGACACACACTGAAGGCTAACTAACTCTTAATAGAGAACAAGACCCTATTCCCCAAGAAGGAATCATATGAAAACAATATAACAATCAGTAAAGCAGAGTTTCCGCACGACAGAGTTCAGTAAAGTAGTGTTTCAACAAAACAGAGTTCAGTAAAGTAGTGTTTCAAGAAAACAAAATTTAATCAAGGCATGAACAAAAATAACACTAACAGACTACAAAGCTAATGGGTGAATCTTGTAAAGAAGGTGGGCCCTCCCTTCTCACAAGATTCCCCTGAAACGAAAGAAACTAGAGAGAAATGCTCAGAACAATCTTTTATTCATCTGTCAACTGTATCATATTACAATGTCTGAAATAAAATGCGTCCTTCTCTGTAAATCCTTTCTTAGCTAAAAAGAAGGTCCTCTCTAATGATTATTTCCTCTTATTTAAAGAGGAGAATCCCCTCGATACAATTTGATCATCAAATTACATGTGTACATCTGAGTCATATTCTTAGTTAGATCAAATCTCTATACTGGGATAGGACATCCTAGTCTCCCGTAACAGAATTCTATTATAATAGTTGAAAAGGTGCTGAGTGAGGTGTTGTTGTTGTGGCTAGAGTAACAACTTCTTTATTTATCCTCTTTACTGTTGTTGTATGTTGTTTCAGCATCGCAAATCGCGGGCTGTTTCAACAACGAGATTTGCGTTCTAACTGTTTCAGCAACGTGGTTTCACGCAGCAGCAATGGTTAATTCTGGCTCAAGGTGTAGCTGTTGTGGTCAATGTAATAGCTTCATTGTTGTTTCAGCATCGTAGACCATGGAGAGTGTAACAACTTCTTCTTGTGCACGTGTTTCAACATTGTAGACCACAGAGGGTGTAACAGTTTCTGTGTGAGTTGTTGTTTCAGCATCGTAGACCACGGAGAGTGTAAGTTGTTGTTTCAACATCGTAGACCACGAAGTGTAACAACTTCTTCTTGTGTGAGTTGTTGTTTCAACATTGTAGACCACAGACTGTTTCAGCCACATGGTTTGCGTGCTTTGATTGTTTCAGCAACAGGCCTCAATGCTAATCTGCAGTTCGAACTGTTTCAACACTTATATATTTCTGATCAACGGTTAAGTATGAGAGTAATGTAAAATTATATGCAAAACAGATTAAACATATAGTAACGAGAAGAGACGTTGTATACCTTTGGAAATATAGGGTAAGGTGATAATGTGAGTTTAAATGTGAGTGAAACAAGGGTGTAATGGTAGCAAAAAGTGTGAGCAAAAAGGTACATTGTATGTTCCTAACAATAGGTTGTGCTGAGATGTAATTGGGTGTCTTGTATCTTGAACAGTTCTTGCCAAAAATTGCTAGTGAAAGTTGGGTCACGATCATAAACAATAGAATGCGGCATGCCATGAAGCTTGAAGACCCGATCCATGAAAAGTTGAGCCATAGTGGAGGTTGTAAATGGGTCTGGAAGAGCACAAAAATGTGCATACCTGGAAAGACGATCAACTAACACCATGATGACTGATTTATTGCCCGATTTAGGTAAGCCTACAATAAAATCCATAGAGATATCCCGCCAAATAGCAGGTGGAATTGGAAGTGGTTGTAGTGTGCCAGGAGATTTGACTGTTTCGCCCTTATTGCATTAACACACATCACATTCATCCACAAAATTATGAACGTATTATTTCATACCATCCCAGAAAAAAGAACATTTGACCCTGTCATAGGTTTTGGTAAACATGGAGTAACTAGATGTGGGTGTAGCATGAAGCTCAGAAAGTACCGTGGATTTAAGTTTTGACTATTTACTTAAATAAAAATGGCCTTTGTATCAAATCTCATCATGGAGCCAAGAATACCCTAGGAAAACTGGAGAATTTGACTGCAATTGTTGTATCAGATGTGAACTTTTGGGATCGTGTAGCCATTCCTGGTGAACATCTTGGATCCAATCTGGTACAATGAAGGAGAGATAAAAAAGGGACCCTTCATCTTCATATTTTTGGGAAAGTGCATCCGCAACCACATTGTCTTTGTATTTCTTGTAAATGATCTCATAATCATATCCAAAGAGCTTAGTCACCCATTTTTGTTTCTATGGGGAGGAAATGCGTTGTTCCAGAAAATGCCTGAGGGTTTGATGATCTGTCTTAATTTGGAAGCGTTGCCCCAATAGATAAGGGCACAAAATATCAACGACATGCAAAATAGCCAAAATTTCCTTTTCATAGATTGATTTTCCCAAATTCTGTTCAGACAGTTGTTTTCTAGTAAAGGCCAAAGGCCAAGCCTCTTGCATAAGGACAATGCAAATTCCTTTCCCTGAAGCATCACATTCTAGAACAAAGATCTTTGTGAAATTAGGAAGGGTCGAGATTGGAGTGGTGCACATGGCTATCTTCAAGGTTTGAAAATCCTGAGTAGCTGCGGAAGTCCAAGTGAAAGAATTATTTTTAAGGAGTGTAGTGAGAGGTGTTGCAATCTTTCCATAATTATTAACAAACTTGTGATAATAACTTGTTAAGCCCAGAAATCCACACAATATTTTGAGAGTCTTTGGGTGAGGCCAGTCTTGCATAGCTTCAATATTTTTAGAATCCACCCTGACGTCGACCTTGCCAACAAGATGACCCAAGTACTCAACTTCTGAGGAACCAAAATAAAATTTAGATTGTTTCAGGAAAAGTTGGTGCTGTGAGAGTAGATGGAGAACTCGATCCACATGAGCAAGATGGTATGTCTAGGTTTTTATATAGATGAGGATATCATCAAGGAAAAATAAGACAAAATGACGGAGAAAAGCATGGAAGACATGATTCATGAGGCTTTGGAAAGTGGAGGGAGCATTACACAAGCCAAAGGGCATGACCAAAAACTCATAGTGGCCCTCATGAGTTCTAAAGGTAGTCTTAGGAATGTCTACCTCTTTCATATGGATCTGGTGGTAGACAGAACGAAGATCAAGTTTAGTAAAGAACTGGGCGCCACTCAATTCATCCAATAAGTCATCAATGACAGGAATGTGAAATTTGTATTTAATGGTGAGTTTGTTGAGGGCGCGAAAATCATGAAACATGCACCAAGAACCTTCTTTCTTAAGGATCATGACCATAGGAGAAGAGTAGGGGCTCGTACTAGGGCGGATAACACCTGCGTTAAGAAGTTCTTGAACCATTTTCTCAATTTCATTTTTTTCGGAAAAGGGGTGATGATAGGGACGAATATTGGGATGAAGGATTCCTGGGACAAGGGGAATGGAGCGATCATGAACACCACGAGAAGGAGGGAGTCCCTGGGGAGTGGAAAAAACCACTTGATGTTTAGAGAGGATGGATTGGAGGTCCTACAGCACAAAGGGTGTCTCAATTGCTTGTATAGCATGGAGTTGGGCAATAATGGCAAAATGAACTTTTTTGAGCAAATTTTCAATGCGATGGAAACTAATGATCTCAAGGGAACCGATGATGATGCCTTGGAACTTATATTGTTGGCCCTCCTGGTCAAATTGCATGGTTAATTTCTTAATATCCATGAGAATGGGACCTAAAGTCCTTAGCCAGTCTGCACCCAACACAATGTCACAATTGCCCATGTATATAGCAAACATATGAGATTTCAAGTGGTAGTCACCAATTTGGAGATGCACATTTTCACAATGCCCTCCACATTTCATGGACCCACCATTGGCAATCATGATTTGGAAATTATTGACTACACGAATATAGAAATTAGTTTCTTGGGAAATGCATCGATAAATAAATTATGGGTGCTTCCACTATCAACAAGAATGATGACCTTCTTATGCTTGATGTAGCCAATTAGCTTGAGGGTTTGGGGAGCATAGAAGCCAATGAGAGCATTTAGGGAAATGACTGGTTCTACTTTGGGAGGGGTTATGTCAGTGGTTTTAGGTGACACAGACACAAGGGGAGCTTCAACATCCTTTTCTGAAACATCCTCTGAGATGGCCATAAAAATATTTTGTTCCTTACAGTTGTGTCCCAGAAAACATTTTTCATCACAATTATAACAAAGGCCTTTGAGTTGGCATTCAAGCATTTCGGCCCTGGTCAATTTTTGGATCTTTAGTGGAGTAAAAGGAGGAGTGGGATTTACTGTTTTATTGTGAGGAATAAAGGAGGGTTTCTAATTTTGAGAAGAGACAACCTGTTGTGCTTCCTTATCTCTTTTAGTAGCCTCCACCCAAATCTGAGGCCGAGCCATGAGGACATGGGCATGAATCTCATCCTTGAGGCCACTGATAAAACATTCTAAAAAAAAAGCATCATACATGCCCTCTGTACAAAAATCCAGTCGCTCAAAAGCAACTATAAATTCTTCCACTGTGATAGATTTTTTCAACTTTTTCAAATGGCCTAAATGGTTGGTATCAGTGTCAAAGCATTCATAAAGCTTTGCCAAAAAGTGTGTCCAAGCAACATACCCTTGACGGGCAATTTTTCTCCATTACCACCATTTCCAACGTTCTTGATCTAGATGGAGAACACCATATTGGAGTTTGGCCAACTCATCTGTAATGTCGTACAAAGAGAAATAATGTTCCATTTGAGTTGCCCAACCAGTGGGATCTGAGCCATCAAATTTGGTCACATATACTGCGGAAGGCGTAGGTCACGCTGAAAGTGATGGGGCTGAAAATTATGGGAATGAGAGGAAGTTTCAACTTCGGTATGCAAAGGTCGGTCAGATAAAGGGGGATATGCAGCTTGGTGCAAATCATCGAAGTGACATATTCAAGCTGGGTAGTAATGTCTTGTTTGAGTTATTTTTTGAGTTCCTCGATTGAGGCGGTGATGGAGGAATGCATGTTTTTATTGATGGTGGAAATATTGGCACCGAGTTGTCTCATTTCTTGTTGGGTCTCTGTGAAATTAGATTGCAAGGTATTGAAGCGAGATTCCAAGTCTTGGCTATGGGTATGGGCCATGATGACGAGGGAACTGAAAAGGGGTGGGTGGGGTCAAAAAAATTTCTGAAAAATTATAGGTATGAATGTGATAAGGGAAAAGAGATAAATCCAATCGAATAGGTCTCAAATAATGGTGCAAAAAAATACAGACTTTTTTTTTTTACACCTGCGGAGTTATACTCTGGTCTGAAGAATATTGCAGTGATGAAATGCCCAAATTCTTAATAATGAAGAAATGTGTAGTGATTTGGAAACTCGAATGTAGGAGACATAGTTGCGTGACAATAGATCTTGTATGTTTTGTTTTTTTATTTTCGTCCCCAAAGGTTAGGTATTCAAGGGTTCTAAAGACAAGGGTTTGCCTTGTGCTATAGCTCTCTGATATATGTGCAGGGTCCAATAATATTACTCGGCCCAATATCTCAGGGCACAAACTAAGGAGGCTAGATCATTCCCTTAGCCGTACTACCCGACTACCCAGGTACTAGAGAGTATCTTCCCGAGTGTTGTTCTCAGTGGAACTATAGCAATCAGGTGGCCGATCAATTTATCTAAAGAGGGCTTTAGGAAATCTAGGTCGATCCATATACAAGTGTTGTCTGATGCGCTACCACTCGAAGGACTACCAACATGGGTTATAAGGGTGGGAAACATATGTGCGCTTAAGTACCACTTGTATTTCCTGCATGTATGAATCCCCGACCACGGTTTTATGCGCATAACGACATATATTTGTAGCTTAACGACACCGAAATACGTCTCTACTCTAAAAAAAAAATTTCCCATAATTTTCTACCAAGGAAAGTGCTCTGATACCACTTGTAATATTCCAGATATAGAAAGTATGTTGAACAGAAATAAAATTCTAGAAATGGCAGATGAACAACAATATAACCAGAACAACACCATAATAATATCAAAATGAAACCAGAATAACTCTAGAAAGAGCACCTTGATTATTGAGAGAAATGTTCACTTGTCTCTTCGAGGGGGAAACCTCCAGTAGAGGAGAGCTCTATTACAATAATATCCAAGACAAAAGTTCTCATACCCTCAACTCCTATTTATACTAAATATGTCTATCAAAATAACCATCTAGGGAAAGATCCTTCTAGAAGCGAAAGCTTCTATTAGATCATCTTACATTCGACTTATTCTTCCTTATTGCCTGGCCTTATTAATATTGACCTTTATTACATCAGAATATATTATTCTACCTACGTGAGGGGGTAGGTCCCAAACACATGACCAAATATTGCAGAATGATAGTCCCTCCTAGCTAACCACAACAAAACAACAATAGTCACAGCCATGAACCTCATAAAAGGACATGGATAAGAAATTAGAATCAGTATAGCAATGAACAATGCACACTCTCTCTACAAGATAAGTAGAAGAAAAATGATTGGTATGTTGACAATGGTTGTTCAAAACACATGACAGGTGATAGAGACAATTTTCTTAGATTAATAAAGGAAATATATGGATCAGTCTCCTTCGGAAATGATGATTAAGCTAAAATCATTGGAAAAGGCACAATCAGAATTGGGAACAAGAATACCAAGGAAGAAAATGTTCTACTAGTAGAAGATTTGAAACATAATCTTATAAGGGTGAGTCAAATGTGTGACCAAGGTCATAAAGTTACTTTTGATTCACAAAAGTGTGAGATAATAAAAGAAGGTTTCGGAAAATCGATTGCAACAACTGCGAGAACTTTAAGCAACATATATGTATTAAGTGAAATAGATAATGAAAAGTTTTTCCTAGGAAAGGAAGATAAAAGTTGTCTATGGCACAGAAAAATGGGTCACATACATTTTGATGACCTTGTCAAAGTCAACAAAAAGGAAGCAGTTAGAGAACTATCCTAGATCACAAAACCAACCAACACTTTATACAAGCATTGTCAACAAGGAAAGAAAACAAAGACCAGGTTTAAAGCAAAATAATATTAAATGACAAGACCAGTAGAAATTGTGCATATTGATCTAGTTGGACCAACTACAACAAAGGGTTTAAAATGTGAGAAACATTTTATGTTATTAGTTGATGATTATACAAGAATGACTGCAGTTTTCTTTCTCAGAAATAAGTCAGAAGATTTTGAAAACTTCAAGGTCTACAAGGAAATGGTTGAAAATGAAATGGATTCAAAAATCAAATGCTTGAGATCTGATAATGGAGGAGATTTCACTTCAAATGAATTTATGGACTACTGCAGCATGCATGGAATAAAAAGGAAATTCTCTGTTGCTAGGACACCTCAACAAAATGGAGTTGTTGAAAGAAAGAATAGGACAGTACATGAAATGGCTCGAACAATGCTAATGGATTCCAAATTGACAGATATCTTTTGGACATAGACAATGCATACAACAATTCACATTCAAAATAGAGTAATGATCAGAAACAACACTGACAAAAATCCCTACGAGCTATGGAAAGAAAGACCAACAATTGTGAAGCACTTTAGAGTTTTTGGAAGAAAATGCTACATCAAAAGAGAATATGGTAGAATGGGAAAGTTTGACTCTTGTGTAGACAAAGGAGTACTTGTTGGTTACTCAAGTACAAGGAAAGCATACAAGTGTTACAACCTGAGATTGAACTAAGTTTTGGAAAGCATCAATGTAACAATTGATGAAATAGGTAGACAAGAATTAAAGGAAGAAGAAAATGAATCAATGGAACAACTTTACCAAGAAGAAGAAGAAGAAGAAGAAGAAAAAGAAGTAGAAGGGGAAGATAAAGAAGATCCGACAGAAGCAGAAGAGAAAGTTTAGCAAGTGCCTCCAAAGACACCTAGCAGACGAGTACAAAAGAATCATCCTTTAGATCAGATTATTGAAAACAAAGATGCAAGAGTTGAGACTAGAAGAAGAATCAGTTCACCGGAACAAACACACCTAGAACTCTCATCTATGATTGAACCAACCTGTTTTGAGGAGGCCAGCAAGGATGAATTTTGGAATAAGGCCATGGATGAAGAATTGGATCAAATAGAGAAAAATGACACTTTGGAATTGGTTCCAAGACTAAAGGATAAGAATGTGATCGGCACAAAGTGGGTATATAGGAATAAATTGAATGAATATGGACATGTTACAAGGAACAAATCTAGATTGGTATGTAAAGGATATGTACAGGTTGAAGGAAACGAATTTGAAGAGACATTTGCCCCAGTTGCTAGAATGGAAGACATCTGATTGTTTTTAGCTTATGCATTCTCCAAAAATATTAAAGTGTATCAGATGGACGTAAAATCATCTTTTCTAAATGGGGAATTTGAGGAAGAAGTCTACATTGAACAACCAGAAGGATTTCAGTATTCAAAGAACTTAGATTATGTGTGTAAATTAAAGAAGGCCTTGTATGGTCTAAAACAGACTCTTAGAGCATGGTACTCTAGACTGGATAAATATCTACAAAAGACAGGGTTCAGAAAAGGAAGTGTAGAAAACAACCTCTACATCAAAGTAACTCAAGATAATATTTTATTAATTGAAGTTTATGTTGATGATATTATTTTTTGAAGTATTGATGACATATTAAGCCAGAAATTTGCAAAGGACATGCATAATGAATTTGAAATGTCATTACTTGGAGAACTATCCTTCTTTCCGAGTCTTCAGATACATCAAATCAACCAAGGAATTTTTATTTCTCAAACCAAGTATATCAGAGAAATGCTAAAGAGGTTTGGAATGGAAGATTGCAAACCAGTTATCACTCGCATGCAAAACAGTTGCAAGTTGAGCAAAGATGATGATTCAAAGTATACAGATCAGAGGCAATACAGGTCAATGATTGGTAGCCTACTATATGTGAAAACATCCAGACTAGATATAATGCAGGCAGTTGGACAGGTGGCATGATTTCAAGAAACACCAAAGGAATCACATGTATTAGTAGTGAAGAGGATTTTTAGATAACTCAAAGGAACACAAGAGCTTGGATTATGGTATCCAAAAGGAAATGATCTATCACTTATTGCCTACATAGATGCAGATTGGGCAGGTTGCATTGATGATCGATGAAACACCAGTGGAGCAATGTTCTACTTGGGTGAGTGTTTAGCATCATGGCTAAGCAAGAAACAATCATCAATATCTTTATCTACAACTGAGGCAGAGTATATTGCAGTAGAAACATGTTGTACACAGGTTCTACGGATGAAAAAACATCTGACAGATATACAGGTTGAGTATGATGAGCCCATTCCAATATATTTTGATAATACAAGTGCCATCAATATTTCAAAGAACCCGGTGATGCACTCCAAGACGAAGCACATTCCAATCAAGTATCACTTTCTATGGGAACAGGTTGCAGAAAAGAACATCATAGTTGAATATGTGGGCACAAAATAACAAGTGGAAAATATCTTTACAAAACCGCTTCCACGAGAAGCCTTTGAGTATCTTCGCCAGAGACTCAGTGTTATTTCTACTCCAAAATGAATGCTTTTGAATGCTTAGCTTATATGTCTTAGATGTACATGAGGAAGCACCATAATGAGGACAGTTCAGGTTGGGATATCAGAAGAGTCAGTTAGGGGGAGAAGACCCGAATGGAAAGATACCTTTGCTATTGATGACAAAGGGGGAGAGATTTATTAGATGCAGAGGAAAAATGCATGGTTCCAGAGGTAGCGTTGGTCACAAAGATGTAGTCATGGTTCTAGGGTGAGCATGAGTGATATGATTTCAGTATTGCATCAGAGTGTTTACATCAATGCAAAAGGGGGATATTGTTTATTAATTGGGTTGGTTGTCATTGATGTCAACCCTTGAAGAAAGTCTAGTAGTGAATTCTGGTAGCACAAAGGTTTGAGTAATGGACCCAATTTTGTTTGATGTATAATGGTATGAGTTTTGATATATTTGTAGGTAAGACTATTCTAGATGGATATTACATGTCATGACATTTATGGTGGTATGTGGAACGTCACATAACTCCCCACGGTTTGATAATGTGGTATGACCCTCATATGTTGGCTTGAAGCCCCAAAAGGTAAAAAAATCAAAGTGCTTGCAAAGAATAAATTATTTAAATAATAAAGTGAAGTGACAAAGTCAAAGAAGATTATTTAAATAATAAGGTGAAGTGACAAAGTCAAAGAGGATTATTTAAATAATAAAGCGAAGTGACAAAGTCAAGGAGGATTATTTAAATAATAAAGTAAATGGAGAACTTTCTAATTATGGAAAGTGGTTATAAGAAGGTTAACCCTAAAATGAGAAAAATGGGTTAAGTAGTCAAGTGGCTATTGGATATATGGAAAAGTGGTAAATTGGGCAAAGTTGGACATAGGTGACTATGTGGACAAAGTGGCTATGTGGACAAAGTGGTCTAGAAGATGTGTCTAAGGAAGCTACATGAAAGTATAAATAAGAGGCAAAGCTCTCTCATTTTAAATGCACTTGAGCATATTGAATATCTATAGGTGAATAAGGTAACCAAAGGATATCTAAGCTGGATTTCATAGGGAAGGTGAAGTAAAGAAGGCCGAAATTCAAGGGAGGATAAATTCTTTTGATGATGTTTTCTAAGGTATGTTATTTACAGGTCATCTCACCATTTTCGTAATAATTGTTTTTCTATAATGATTCAGACCGTGAAATTGGGAGTCCATTGAGAAAACATATCCAAGTAGTTTTGGTATGAATTTAAGCTTGTGGGTCATTGTATTTTTGGAGTTACACTCCATGGAAAATAGGGTTTGTGGCTAGTCCTAAAACTAGTCTAAAACATGTGTTTCGGGTAAAAACGTCATAACTTCTTCATAACAGATCCAAATTCATTAGGAAAAGATGTGTTGGTTAGAGTACAGTCTGTAGAATTATGTGTAAAATTTTCATATCCATACTAAAAATATTCCGTGCGGGGCACACTCTACAAGTACGCTCTCTAGAATAAGCCATAATTCAACAAGGTATGCCATTTTTTCTATAACTCCTTTTCTGAGAGGTTCCAAGTAGTGACACCTAGAGGAATTACATAAAACAAACTAAAGAACATTGTGTATTATTTTCATATCTTTATTCATTACAGGTACATAGTTATGATTATTTCAAGTTAGGGTTGTTGACTAATCCAAAACTAGTCGTGTGAGACTAAAGTAAAGTTCGATGAAAATGCTAGTCTCTTGTTTTTCAAGTTAAGGAAGGTTTGTAGGTTGAGGTGCAGGTTGGTGCATGGTTGATGCAGTTGTTTATGGTACAAGTTGATTACAGGTTGGTGCATGGTTGATGCAGTTGTTTATGGTACAGGTTGATTACAGGTTGAGGTATAGGTTGATGCATGGTTGATACATGGTTTAGGTTATTGGTACATGTTGTTTGGTGCAGGTTTATTGATACAGGTTTACAATAGTATATCTCACAATGATAGTGTGACAGTGATTCCATCATTCTACTTATACGTCAGGGCGGTTGGATGAGGCAAGGACAAGTGGTGGTAGCCACCTTCCAGTTGTAGCCAGAGAACATAGGGGGTTGTAGCCTCCTTCTGGTTGTAGCCAGAGAATTGGGAAGTTGGATCTTCCCTCAGGTTGCAACCTGAGAAACTAGGGGGTTGAAGCCTCCTTCCAGTTGCATCTGGAAAACAAAGGAAGTTGGTGCTTCTAATGAATGTAATTCTTCAATACATATAAGAAAAAACATTATGTGGTTTTATCTCGCTTTGTGTTTCCACATAAAAGCACTAGTGTATTGTGTATGTGTATGATTGTTCATTTGTTCATTGTTTATTTACTCTAAAAATATTTGATGATAATGCTACATTGCTATAACACTTGTATCCATTCATATATTCATTTAAAGTTTGTATGTAATATTTTATCATGGCCTTAGGACTTATCCATAGTTCCTTTCTTTTTGTTTTGATCAAGCTCCCATTTTATCACCCTTTGCATAAATCATATATGGATTAGTAACCAATGTTATAACATAACATAGCATAGCACCTGTAAACAATATGATTCTCATAACCATAGAACTGCCCTATATCGCAAGTAAATGTCAACAACATTTAGCAACAATGCATCAACCACCCATTTATCATATCAAATGAAACCAAGAATGCATCATCAAAAGTATAGGACTGTGTAGGAAACATCATAACAACAACAACATATGAGCGTAACATGTCTATATTTGCGCCTCTAGTCTACAAGGGGGTCCCACCTACTAGTTAAATATTATCATCATAAATAAATAATAGCGTTTTAGAAATCCTTTGCAGGTGGAATTCATCATTGCGATTTTAATTGTCAACACTTTGATTTTGTATCCTTAAATTTGGGTTCATTTCAACCATCCTCTTAAATGTCCACTTTGCATCCTCAAATGTGGTTTCATTCCAACCATTCTCTTCAATGTTTACTATTTTCTCATCGTTATTCATTTTTTATTGTTAATTTATATTTTTTTTTCCACGAGAAAAGGATTGTCGCATCCATATTCACTTGATGGATGTTTAAACAACACAATGTTGTTGATAAATCTCTCACAACAATCTAAAACCTATCCATGGCCTTATAATGATATTTGTGTGGATGATATGGCAACAATTTTCTACCCTTATCAAATGATTTGGAAGCATTTAACTATGTAATATTAAGTCAAGTTGTAATCAACTAACCAAAAACAATTTACCCCCTCATACTCTAGGAGGAATGTTCATTTATATATATCTATTTCATCCTAATAAATACTTCTTCATTTTATATTTATATTAATATTTGGCTTCCCTTAGGTCCATATATTTAATAGTTTTCCATTCAACTATGTTGATAAAATTAAACTAAAAGTTATATATCAATCATGATAGTTAAAAAAACACTTGTATTGTTCCCTTATTAAAATTTAGTCCGTTCTTTCTAGATTTGATAGGATCAATATTTTTATAACTTCTTCAACTTTTTTCAACACTTGAGTTTGTTTTCTTTAAAATGTTAAAAATATATAGAAAGTTAAATGCAAGTTCCATTGATTTTGGAGTGAAATTATTTCTCTTATAACAACAACTTAACTAAATGATGAAAATGTTAAATATTTTAAAATTTGTTTTGTTCATGATGATGATTAACATCCACTAAGACCGAATTGGTCTATCAGACCTTAAGAGGGTAAGTGATTACTTGTGATTCTTTAGAAATTTGTTTCATTACATATTAAAATGTGAAGTATTACATATTAATGAATATGTAATACTTCACATTTTTACAAAATTATAGTTTTCACCATAAATATAAAAACATATTTGAAAAATATCTCATATTGAATCATTATAAATTTATAAAATTATTTGAAAAAAACTATTACAAACGAGTTTTTTGGAAAAATCTTGAAAACAAAAAATATAATAAAATACAAAACTAACTTAAATTTAATCATTGATATTCAATAATTAAAAAAAAAAATATTATATTAAAATAATTCTAAATTTAATAATTATTCACGACTCAAATATTAATAACTTCACCATTATTCTTTTTTTTAACAATCATATTTTATAAATTGAAAAAAAAACTTACAATAAAATAAATTTAAATTATATAAATTTAGAAAAATATATATTAAAATAAGTTTAAATTTAAAAATATATTTGGAAAAAAACTTAGAATAAAATAAATTTAAATTATAAAAATTTAAATCTTTTTGATATTAAAATAAGATTAAATTTGACCATGTCTTGTTAATTCCAGGTTGGTTTCATTTTCATCCCAGGTTAATTTTCAATCTGTATTAGGCTTGTTATAACTGGGTTAATTTTTAATCCGGATCAAGCTTGTTAATTGAGTCAGACATGTGAAAATTCAAAATTGGGCTCATTAAAAAGTCAATACCAACAACATTAAACTTCATGTACTCTGTCGTCCCTAAGTTGACCTATCAACGATGACGGTTTGAATGATGCGTCCTGTTATAACCCTATATTTTATAGGATCAGATGGTGATTGAGATTTCTTCCTTCAATGATTTTATATGGGAAATTATATTCCATTCTGCAAATAATTTCCCAAAGGAAAAAGCGAAGAAAACATAAACAGGGTTTTGCATTTCGAATTGTACCCTTATTTGATTAAATTTGGCCATTTTTAGGAAAACAAAATTATAATGCAAAAGGGAAAAAAAACAAGTTTAGCGCTACCCAACACATAATTTTTATCCTAATTTTGTAGCAGGTAGACATTTTTTCATGTAGTGGGTAACTCTCGTACAGATCTGCATCGACGACATCGATCACCTCACAGATCGACGACCCTCAGATCATTTCAAACCCCTCGACCTTTCTGCCTTTAACAGTTGGGGGTGATATGGGATAGTGGTTAATCTCCCTCGCTTATCTCAACGGTGGTAATTATCAGTGCCCAGATCAACGACTCTCATGCAAGCCTAGCCCCCCATGACCTTTCTTCCTTTAACGGTGGGGGGGGGTCTCAGAATGACAGTTTCCCCGCGCCACGCTGCCATGTCACTCCGGGCTTCGGAAGTTTTGGGTTGACCATACNCGACCTTTCTGCCTTTAACAGTTGGGGGTGATATGGGATAGTGGTTAATCTCCCTCGCTTATCTCAACGGTGGTAATTATCAGTGCCCAGATCAACGACTCTCATGCAAGCCTAGCCCCCCATGACCTTTCTTCCTTTAACGGCGGGGGGGGTCTCAGAATGACAGTTTCCCCGCGCCACGCTGCCATGTCACTCCGGGCTTCGGAAGTTTTGGGTTGACCATACTCTCCAACCTTTCAGAGTTCCTAGGCTCTAGATTGTGGCATCTGTTTCCACATACCTTCTCTCAAGATCAACGACCAAGAGCGATTGCGGGGGGCGAAGTTGCACAGGTTTTAATTTCGAAGGGTGGTCCCGCAATTTAAACCGTGGTTTTCTCTCTGGAATACGTGGCGCCACCAGGTGCATTGCGGAAAAAAAAGAGGGTTGCCTCAAACCACTTTCTTGCGCCCCCGCAAATTGGAAAAGTCCTTTCCCTACTCAACACATGTCCTCCACTTACCCTCTTGTTTATCACATCACCTCACTAACCACTCTCCCTACTATCACTCCTCATATATACTTACCCTCTCACCGCATGCCACATGTACACTCTTTCCTGATACTGTTCACCTCTCCACCTATCCCTATCACTCACACCCACGTACCTACTCATTGTCGCTACTTCTAACCCTTTCCCCCCATGTCATCTTATCCATTATCGCATCGCCGCTACTTCTAACCCTTTCCCCCCACGTCATCTTATTTTTTATCCAGATCTTAATGCATAATACCTGCAGAAATAGCCACAGTCAACATCAAAAGATCGACAATGCAGTCATTGTCTAAGACAGATCATCAAAAGTTGACATCAAATCAATAATAGAAGTTCAAGCAGATCCACATGATTCCTATATTTTTGTAATTAGATTTAGTTAGTTTAAATATCCCTAAAAATCATCATGTTCATTTATGGCAGGAGCCATTTGTAAAATTAATAAATACTTCTAATTTCAAAGTATTAGAGGTTGGGACCTGTTAGTAGGATAGGACCAATATCGTAAAGTAGTTCACAGAGCTCCCTTTAATCAAATTTCAGTAATACAAGTCAATCTTTTCAGAATTCCTATGGCATATCTATTTGGTGAAGTGTCTCTTATGTAATATTTTTTCCTTGCTACATACTGGCTTCTTTCTAAATTATTCAATAGAAGATTAAGAGAAGAATTTGTTTTAAAGTACACTCTGTTTCTGGCTTTGGATGATTTATGTGTTTTCTACTAGAGGGTTAGTTTAAGAATTCTTAATTGCTCTGATACAATCCTCTTTCCTCACCTTTTCTTTCATATCATTCAACAATTTCAAAGAATCCAACAAAGGTGCATATCCTGCCCTATGAGTTTTTCCTATAGAAATTGCCTTGATTGAACTAAATTTTTTTGACTTCATTACCTAATGGCCTTCCCTTCCTATTCTAGCCAACCAATTTAAAAACCAAACCCTATACTATCATAACTAGCCTAAAATTCTCAACAAACAAAGCTAAACCTTATAGAGAGATCCCTCTCTGAGTCTAGGAGGGATAGATCCTGGATTCCAAAAAGGTCTTGTAGTTACCTATGTCAACTTATTCCTCAGCCTGAGAAATTACAGAGTGATAACATAGTGGCAACCATACTGGGGAATGAACATTTCATGTTCCTCAGAAAATCATATCAAGTTTCAGATCTGATTACTGATGGTGGACAGTGATGAGACACAAGAAGGCCGAATCATTCACCTGGCAACTCCAATCAATTTCAATTCAAAGACTCCACTGGAGGAAGAACATAAAACATGGCAAGACAATATGTAAATATCAGGTATTCAATTTGGGATTTTATCCAAGGCAGAATAGGATTTATTTTTAATTATTTATTCTCTTTTCATGATCCTGGTCAAGACCATATTGTTGAAACTGATATTGATCATATCCAACCTGATGAGCCTCTAAATATTAGGTCTAATCTTATAGTTCCTGTACATACTCCTGAGTCCTACACCTGTTAAAATTCCAGGTAGATGCAAGCGTCTTGTCTTACCTCCTATACTCCACAATTTCCCTGTAAATTATTACAAATATATTCCCAGTTTTGATGGAGAATATGGTAACATCATTGCTGAGAAACACATTCAGGGTTTTGAAAATTTTCTTGATCTTTTTGAAGTTGAAGAAGATGATGTCTGTATCAGAATTTTTGCTCTATATATGCAAGTTAAAGCTAAGGAATGGTTCAAAAACTTACCAGCTGCAAGCATTAGTGATTTTCATCAGTTTGTAAAAGTCTTCCTTGATAAATGGGTGATCAAGAGGAATCTCTTTCTCATTTTAGAAGAATACGATCATTTGAAAAGACAATGAGGAGAAACCCTGCAACACTTTTTAGTCAGGTTCAATCAAGTTTACCATTCAATGCTTGATTATATAAAGCCTCCTCCTGGTTTAGCTTTCTTACACTATTAGGACACCTTGTTAGCCTCTTTCTCATATACAATCATTAAGTCTTAGTATACCACCTTTATATTTTACATGCTAGGATATAGTTGTTATCCTAAGTGTGTTTCTAGATTCCTATAGTTCCTCCTCCTACCTTATCTCCAGATGAGGTGTCGATGTGAGAACAATTGAGGTGGTTTCATTATTGTATTATGTATTTGTATCATTAAGATGAATACAATGTTGATAATTATGGCTTGAGGCCTTTTCCACCAATCTTCTTGTCCTAATAATCTTATGCTCAATTTCTTCATTTGGTATCAGAGCATTATAGCTCTTAGGGCCTGATTTTTTTCATGGTAGTTTTCTAGTTTCTCACAACAAGTTGCAGATCTACATTCGTTTATTTGGCCGAGAAGAATTCAATCAGAGATGCAGCGGGAGCATGGAGCGAAAGAAGGAAAGAGAAATACATGGCGATTTCGAAGAACACAGATTCCCTGCAACAACTACATGTGGATCTTACTAAGTTTCATCATGAATTTCCATCGGAACGTGAGAATTTATTTCTATAGCCTTGAACCCAATTGCGATTTTTGTCTCCAAAATTTGTTGGAAATATCGTTGGCTTCCATTGTACCATACAATATTTCGACCAAGTAATCAGCCTCACTATACAACAATCTGCAACTCTACAATTCTTGAAGGACCATCTGCACTCAATCTTGCACCCACAGCGCGTTCATGAACAGTTTGGGCTTGAATAAGTTCCAGAATATGTAATAAGAATACGTAATAAGCGTTGGCAGCCAATTCAACTTTTTTTCCATTACCCTATAAGCTGCCTACACCTATGTCTTCTGAACTTCAAATCGTCATCACATTTTTCAAATAGACGATGTTTTCATTTCTTGCGACACTTATAAATTGGTCTCCATTTAGTTTTCACGACTGTAAGCGTGAAAAATCCTCCATCGTTATTTGAACTATCATGATATTTTCATTGATATTTTGAATGGCACTTACATTTGGTTTATCATTAAGTGGCTAAAAGGATTTTCGAACTATGCCTATTTTGCCTATTCTTACTTTGATTGCACAACTTGATTTTATTAAACTTATGAGGCATTGAGCATATGGGTTTATACTTGATTCTATGAATTGCACATGGGTCATGGTTTATTTTGTTTTTATATGATGTGATCCTTATTTTTATAGCTCTTGGCTTGCCAATTCTATAATTATCGATTGTCACAATGTTTTATAAACTTTTGATTACACATTTGTGCAATAAGCGCGTGGTTAACATTTGGGTTTGATTTCACATTGAATATTCATGGTTTCAAGTATTGTAATGGCACATTGGTATATCATCCACCGTTTAATTCTTTGGTTGAGCGAATGATATGGTTTTGAGCTATGTTATGATTGATTGAACAAAGGATTAATTGGCGGTTGTACTTTTCCATTAGTATTATGCATGGCGGTGAATAATTCCACCACCCTCGCATGCGCACATTAATGCTTCTCCTTTGATCGTTCGTAGCTGTTAGCCCAAATGACTCTGCGCCTGTGTGTTGGTGAATGTGACCCAAACCCTTACCATGTGCTTGCACCATGGCTCCAGTCGTGAGGGCTGAACCGAATGGAAGCCAGGCTCTGTTGATGTTTGACAGTGCTCGCAGTGACCTTGAGGACAGTGGGTGGTTCCCGTTCATACAAAAGTTTGATGTTTTCAACCTCTGCGTTGCTAGGCAATTCGCCATGACCTTTGATGGCTGTCGAGCCAAGGTCAACGATGTTCAATTGCAAATTGACGAGCAGTTTATCAGTCTTGCTACGGGTTTGCCTGCCACTGGACAACGATGGTCCAAGAATTGCAAAGTGGAAGAGGTCCCTTGGACACTGCTCTTCTAGTCGCGTAAGGTTAGCTCCTGTGATAAAGGTTTGCCCGTGACCATGCTGAAACAACGTTGGCATGATTTATTGATGATTATCAAACAATTTATCACCTACGAAGGTCGGTACGGTTTTGTTTTCTTACACCACCTTCGTTTGCTTATGGTTTTTATGGGTTATCAGCTCAATATGCCCTATTACTTGCATATAAGCCTGTTTAAAATGTCAAAAAGGTACAAAAGGAACCAGGCTGATAGCAGCCTCTTTCACTATGCGCTGGTTAAAATGATTGTTGTCTGTCATTTGGGGTTACATGGAGACCGTTGGAACAATTTCCTTGCTCACAACGATTTTCTAGATTCGAATCCTCCACAGGTTGACAAACCTGTGGTGAGCGAAGACAAGACTGTACCCCCGATACCCTACAACATTCTGTTACCTAAACCCTTACCCGACTCACCTATCAACTTACACCATACTGAGACCAAGGATGTTGAGACTGCTAAACCTGTGGGCAAGAAGCTTAAAGCCAAACCCACTGCAAACTCCAAAGGCAAAAAGAATGCCCGTTTAATTTCTCGAATGGCGAGGAACAAGCCAAAACCTCCTGTCAACCCTAACCCTATCGTGTTAAGTGAAGACTCCGACTCGGAAGTGGAGCGTTTCTTGGCTAGTGAATACCCCTATTCGGAAGGTTTGTGTGCCGAACCCTCATTTTACTTTGTGTCGAACCTACCCCCTTGCCTACAAAATGACCCTAACTACCCAGGCATTAAGCTGCCTTGTGAAGCCCCCGGTCATTCATCCAAACCCTCTCCTGCTTTATCAAAACCTACAGTGCCACCCTGTGATCAATGTAGCTCGTGGTTAGAGAGGTATTATCTTGATGTGCCAATGCTACAGTCCAGAATTCATTCTTTGGAGGACCAAGTTGCATGGCTTACCAGTCAAAAGGCGGAGTTACCAGCCACTGATAAGAAACACAGGACAACAGGCTCTATTTTGTTTAAAAATGTGGAATTAGCTACAACAGTCGTGAATTCTAAGTTGGCATAGTTTGAGCAGCCTCACTGGTATGTTATATCACTTGTTTATATAACGAATTCGAATTCTTTGAATAGCTCTAATTACAGCTTGGATTTGCTCTGTCGCATTATATGCATTATGTACATAGTTTTGTTTTGATTAATCGAATTTTGTTTTCCCAGTTTAGCTTCGATTGGATTTTCTTCGATTCGATTGATCATGGTATGGATTTGATTGGTTTGATTTAGCTTAAATTGGATACTCT